>JACGWL010000603.1:0-205470 GCA_034509725.1 Sesamum angolense
TGACTTATTTTCATTTGTATGTATAGTTCTTGTCTCAAAGGCTCAAGAAATTAAAGTACGAAGGAGAAATGCTGGAAAAGATAGCAATGTGAGTATACTCCTCTCCTTTCATACACACAATTTTATTTTACATTAGGGTAAAATACAAACACCTCTTTCGAAGGGCATAATTATAAATATATCTTCATTATTGAAAAATTATAAAATAACCCTTTATTTTAATAGTTGTCTAACAATTAGTCCAATCCATTAGTCTCGTTAAATTTTCATTTATTTTTTGTGATGAACTAAATGCCCTTGTGGACTAAAAATTGTAATTTTGTTTATTTTTTAAAATATTTTGAATTTTTTTATAGACTAAGTGGATACTTTTTTTTATAATCTTTTAAATTTTCCATTCACCTCATTCAATTTTTTTACAAAAATTTCATGTTATTTAAAAAAAAATACAATAAACACAAAGTTGACAATTTCATACTTCTATTCAAGCATAATTTCATTAAACACTAGAACGTATTTTTAATTTTTAAATAACGATGAAGTATTCGTAATTAAATTAAGTCTGAGTTAGGATGATTGTAATTTACCTTTACATTATTTTAAGAAAATTGCATTTCTGACCAGATTTTCTCTTTGTTTCGCATGAAAAATATATCAACTTGTTGATCTACTGGCCAAAAATTTCAGCATCGAGGTACCACTGGAATTTTTTGTTTTTCTTTTTTTTTTTTTTTTTTTTTTATATGTGAAGTAACGAGTGCCGAAAGAAATATGTCTTTTTTTTATTATAATTAATTATAATTAAAAGTAAAATATATATAAAATATTAATTAATTACGATTGTGATACGACTCTTAGTCATTGTTTGGACAAGAGAGGCAAAACATTATGGAAATATTTTGATTATAGCTAAAAATCATGACAAATATTAACTAATCATAATCAATATTTAAATTTTTGTATTAATTTTATTTGATCGTGATTGGATATATATGATTTTCATTATTTTTAAATTATAACCATTTAAACGTAGGAAATAATTGTCTATTTTTTATTTATAGTAATATCTAAAAGAAGAGGAGAAGAATATTGACAACAAAAACAAGTAATATTTTCATTATTGTTACTAATTATATATATTTAGGACATCTTTACTTTGAGTGATTAGCCATGATATCATGGCTAATCACCCTTTATTTTTTGTTTATTTTATTTTTTATTAACTCATGATTAGTGTCTCAAATCCAAAATATGATGTGATTTTTTCATGGTAATAATCACAATTTAATATATCCTATTTTAATCACATCATCCAAAGTAAATGTGGCCTTAGTGACAAAAAGTTTTATCTTGTCACAGTAATAAATCTTTTAGCTTTATTAGTGAAATCTATTTTGTTATCACTATATTCTGTCGTCACTATACATGTATTACTTATTATCTATAATGATAATTTTATGCAAGTTTATTGTTACTCATAAATATATCTTTATCTATACTAATATAAAAAAAAAAGTTCTCTACACTCACAAATGGCGGTTAATAACACCATCATACCAAATTTTAAGTATGACAATTATACCCTAATTAGATAGTCTTAAAAATTAATTATAAATACTTTTGTTTTTACAAAAGTGATTCCACATCATTTTAACACCAGTACACTAACTCTTTTGTTGTATCGATAATACCTTAAGTTGGTTTCTTTTATTTATTTCTTTTTTTAAAAAAATGTATTTTTTTATTTATATATTTTATTTTATTCTTGTTTATAATATATTTGAAAACGTGAAAAATTATTTAGAGATAATTACACTCCCGTCCCCTAAAAGTTGGTGTAATTACACGTAGACCTCCTATGGTTTTAGCACCCCTGAGGTTTGATTCCGTCTAACAAATTAGTCCCTCTATTAGTAAAAAATTCATTAAATTTGTTGATATTAACAGAAAAACTGAATGAAAATTGACATATACCCTTAATTGACTATTACTGACTTATTGTAGGTCAAATAATTTTTTCGAACTAAATTACCCTTATAACGGTGAAGATATACCTCCTCATATGCATTAACGCGTGAAGACATATAAGGATAATTTGATTGTAAAAAAATTTATTTGACATGCAATAAGTCAATTAAGGGTAACTATAGATTTTGTTTCAATTTTTTTGTTAATGTCAACAAATTCGGAGAATTTTGACTAATAGAGGGACTAATTTGTTAGACGAAAGCAAACCTCAGGGGTGCTAGATGTAATTTCTCAAACCACAAGGGGTCTACGTGTAATTACACCAAACCACAAGGAAGTGGATTGTAACTATCCAATTATTTATTACATGTACACAGGAATATTGTGCTACAAAAATTAGTAGTAACAAGATAAAACTTATTGTCACTTAATATATATTTTTAGTGATAATTTAAAAATTATCATTTGATTTTTTTTATCACTAATACTATATTTTTGGGCACTCGAGTTATGCATTTGACCTATATCAAAATTAATTTAAATTCAGGATCTTGAAGAAAAACTGGATAAACTCAACAGGAAACAACGTGAGTCACAGGAGAAAATGAGGTTAGAAATATTAATTACACTTATATATTAATTATTAGTTTTTTTTTATAATTACGAATTTCTTGGGAAAAAAAGATAAAAGGAAGAAAACCTTTACATTTGTTTATTATTAAACAGGTATTATGAACCTGATATAGAGAAGATCAATTCAGCTCTGGAAGGTGGAGTGTACCAGCAGTTCCTCACAAGCGCCCTTCAGCGCATACAATTATCAAAGGTTAGTGTTTTTATTTTCAAATATTTTTCAGTATTTTCAAATGAGTCTTCATGTTCTATATTGAATTTTGTATGAGAAATATGAATTTGTTTGGAATAAAGGTTTTGACTTGATTTTTTATAGGTATGGAAAATGAAAATATGTTTGCATGGATCGATATATTCTCGCGTGTTTCAAATACGTAAAGACGTGATCAAATAAAATAAAAAAAATTAAATACACTTTGCCTTCGCCCCTCAACTGTTTTTGACGTAGCATTTATGGAATTATTATAATTTTAGTTCTTGAATATATTTGTTCGTTTTGTCCTCTAATAATTTGATGTTGAAGTTTTGGTCCTAAAACTGTTACTTTTTTGGGATTTTTGTCATTTTCATTAATGGTTGTTACTGTTGATGGAAGCGTGCATGTGCCATGCAGATGCATGCGGCCCGTCTGGAGGAAGAAAGTAGCCACTTTCCTCCAATTTTGTAGTCTTTTTCGAGCTTTGATTCAAACCGCCCATTGTTTCAATTTTCTTTCAAGTTTCAAGAGAGAAGAGACTTGAAAAAATGAGTTCAAACAACAAAACATTGTCAATATTATAAGATTTGTTGACAATTATATACATAAATATATCTATACTATTATAAAAAAAAAAAAAAAAAAAAAAGCTCTTATAGATACAAAGTGGTAGTTCTCATACCACTGCACCAAATTATTTTAATACCAAAATACCCTTCAACTTCCCGACCCGTGTTAAATCAACCACTCAATTAAGTTCTTTTAGAAAATTAATTTAATTCAATTACATGTACTCAAAAATTAATTTACTCCCATTTTGTTTATGTTTATTGTCAATTGAAATTGAAAAAATATATTAATATTTATTTTGCATGTATTTATTAGTATATATTGTAAAAGAGTTAATTTTTTATTTAATTTGAGTAAATATGTATTAAAAAGAGTTAATTGACATTTTTTGTATATGAGGTTGTAAGGTAATTATGGCAAATTCAATATAAAGGAACAAATTATGAGCTTTAATAAAATAAAAGTATTATTAAAATTACGTGTGCAGGTACTGCGTGCCACCGTATCTAGTATATATATATATATATATATATATATATATACATATATATAAAGAAAAGAGCTCTTATAGATATAAACTGATAATTATCATACCACTACACCAAATTTTAAATGCCAAAAATACCCTTCCATTTATAAAACCTATTTAACTTCCCAACTTATATTGAATTAACTATTCAATTACGTCTCTTAATAAAAATAATTTCATATAATTGTTGCACTCACAAATTAAATTTACTCACTTTTACTTAATTTTATTATTAATTAAATTAAAAATAGCATATTAGTATTAAATTAAAGTTTTTATTTTAATTTAATCCAAGTAAAATATATATGACAATTAATGCATTAAAAATTATCAGCAACTTTTACAGGAACAGATTAATTATGAGTTTTAATAAAATATATACGCGCAGGTACTGCATACCACGGTGTCTAGTATACTATATATAAAGTGAGAGCACCCTTTTGGTGTCTCACTTAATTTTAGTATGTCAATTTTTATTTTTTTATTATTTTCTCATGTTTTGTATTTTTTAATATTTTATTAATCTAATTAATATATTTTTAAAATAATAATATTTTTTTTAAATTTCAAATTAATTGTGCACACACGTATAACTGTGCCACACATGCAACAGGACTTTTTTGGGGTAAATGAACCAAACCAAATACGTTTTGTACTTTTTAAATAGTTAACAGTAAAAATGGGCCAATTCTTTTTTTTTTTTTTTCCTGGCATTGTGAGTTTTTGCTTCGCTATAAAAAGATGAATTATTACATACTTTATAAATGACGACGATTTAAAATTATAATAATCAATACTATCTGCTATAATCAAACAAAACTAATATGAAGACTTCAATTTTGACCATCATGCTTAATCTATGTTTGTAAATTATGATAATTTTAACTATGATCAAAATATTTTTCATGATTTTTCTATTACAACTAATGTTTTGACCTCGTCCTGTAACAAAAATAGCTAATAATGTTGCACAGTCTTTGTAATTATGTTCACTATAATTTTTTACTTTTGATCATAATAATTGATCATAAAACTATGGGATAAAAATAGTGTGAATGGCAAATCAATTTTAAGCTTTTCATGTCGAGTATATTGCGAAATATGTGTGTTACTAGAAAAAAATTACCATTTAGTTATGGCTAATTGTAATGGTTAAAGATAAAGATAAAAACCATAATAAATAGTTGTTGACTTCGCTGCAATCTTTGCGAGTGCTGCTAAAATATTTGTTATGACTAAAAATTATGGCAAAAATATTGCTATGGCTTATAACCATAGCAAAAATAGTATAAATTAAGTTTTTATATCGATTTTTGTTTAACCATAATTAATAATAATTATTTACCATGTTTATACTCTATAGCCAATAAAATTTTACCCAACAGCCTTTTTTAGTATGTGTGTGTATATATATATCATATTCTTAATTTTTTTTTTTTAAAAAAAAGCCCTTTATCATGCATGAGCATTTATTCATGTTGTTTAATCCTTTTTTGTAGGCCAAATTGCTAGGCAACCAACTTATTCATGAAAGGAATGAAAATGCTGAGGTAAATTGCATTTTACTCCCCTGTAAAAATATTAATAGAGACAAACTTTTTGTCAAAAAAAAAAAAAAAAAAACTACTTGATCCTTAAACTTGTCAATTTTGAACAGAGTTTATCCCAACCATTATGTCTCCATAAAATACTAACGGAGATATGCGTGTGAGCTGCACTTAGATGTTAAAAAGAGGGGAAATAGGTTTGATTGTGACACCAAAATCAGGTATATATTATTAGCTGCAAATTTAGTGTAAAATCAAGTATATTCCCCTCTTCTTCACATCCATGTGTGCCTCATGTTCACATCTCCATTAGCATAACGGTTGGGGATAGCTTTTTCAAAATTGACAAATTTAGGGACCAAAAGTATATTCATGAAATAAAGGGGACCAAAAACGTTTTGGTAATATTGTTGAATGATTAAAATATAATATTTCCATGTATATTCTTACTATTTAGCAGTTAAATTGGTAGATGCAGGCAGCAACAGTCAGACGGAGGATGCTGTTTCAATGACTGATCACCCTATTGATGGAAACCAAAATGGGTATTTTTAGTTTTATCACTGCTATTCCCCTCTTTTTTAATTTTTTTTTTTGGATTTTAGAACGTATTTTTAAATTTTAAATGAGGATAAATTACAATTATTTCTCCTGAGGTTTTGTATAATCACAAATACTCCTTTATTGTTGAAAAATTATCAATACCCTTGAATTTAACGTTGTCAAAATTAGTCCAATTCATTAGGTTTTCATCTATTTTTATGGTGAACTGACCAAAATGCCCTAATGGATTAAAGATTATAATTTTCTGAATTTTTTTATGGAATAAGTGGATAATTTTATTTATAATTTTTAAAAATTTTCCATCCACCCCGTTTGATTATATTTTATAAAATTTTTAGTTTTTTTAAAAAAAATACAGTAAGGGTAAAATTGAAAATTTCATATCTCTATACAAAGATTACATAATGTCATCAAGCATTAGGAGATCATTTGTAATTTTTCAAACAATAAGGGGTATTCGTAATTATGCCAAATCTCATGAGAGGTTGTTGTAATTTACCCTTTAAATAAATTGGATCGTATAGATGTAGGTTCTAGGAATGTTCTGGCTCGGATTAGGTTTGACTGGATTAAACTAATCATAAAGCAAGTGTATCACACTTGTTATGTGATTGATCACTTTTCCTGAACTATACACCAATCATACAAAAAGTGTATTGCACTTACCGTATAATTGATTCAAGTTTGATCAATCGGATCCAAACTAGATTTTCCCGTAAGTTCTATTTGGTTTCACTTTTAGGGAAAATGGCTTCCGGAAAAAGAATATGAGCATGAGATTATTTCTAATTCTGGATAATTCATCTACATATCCTAAGATTATAGTAAAATAATAAAACTTGTCCCTAGAGTTAGAAAAATTATACTAACACCCCTTGAATTTAATTAAAACATCAATCATTGAGAATGTCCTTAGTACAATTATTTAAAGATTATAAATTTTCTTTTATTTGAATATGATCGAGGAAATATCGATATAATTATTCTTAACTTGAAACTACATTGGGTTGTTCTCTTAAGAATATGAGAGAAAAAAAAAAGATGCCTTCACATTTCACCGGAATGACATTGGCTTTTATAAATCACATTTTCCGTTCAAAAAATTAAATTTTATACACTTTTAGTCTTATTGCTTACAAGATTCACAAAAATAATCCCATAACTTTTATATAAAAAAAAAAAAAAAGTTATCAGTTTAAGTGATAATGTCAGCTTCAATTAGGAAATTGAAAGAAGAAAAAAAATCACGTGTAAGCTATGTAGTCGTGTCCCTTCATTATAAAAAGATAACGAGCACGTGCTTTGCACGTCGTTGTCTTGTCAATTTCCTAACTAAAGTTGGCAGGAGGACCGAAATTGAAACTTTTTGCAAGTCAAGGGACTATTGCTTTATCCAATAAGCAATAGAACTAAAAATACTGGACTCAAGTTATGGTACGAAATATGCAATTTCCTCGGTATTTTTAAAACATGAAAACAAACATAGCCTAAAATTTCCTGCTTTTTCCTATGATGAAATTTCAAATATTTCTTAAATATTTGCTGCATAAATGCCTTTGTATTCAGGATGAATTCAATGAGGGATATTGAAGATCAGAATGGAACAAGCTTGTCAATGGGCCTCATTTAAGCCTTAGCTTCATAGACGCACAAAAGCATTTCAAGAAGCTGCAGGGAAGTGAGCTGAGTACTCCAAGTTTTGACAATTATAATTAATTAATTTCCATGCATGGTCATCAACTCAACAATATATCTATGTGTTTATTGCTGCAGTTTCATAAATCACATACATATTGAAAAACTTAATTGTGTATTTGCAATAATATGCAGCAGATGTTATTACTTGAATTTTTCAGAATTAAGGAGTTATTTAATATAAATGCAAACCCTTTGAAGCTATAGATAAGTTTCGGGTTCTATTTTTTCTATATGGGTTGAATGCGAAAATATTAATTGATGTTGATTTTTTCATTACATCGATAAATTCGATATTATATATGTTGATGTATGATAAGTCTTGTTATTTAATATTTTCAAGAACGATATATATATATATATGTGTGTGTGTGTGTGTGTGTGTATAAGAAAATCGATACATTAATTTGACATTTACATCGATAAATTCGATATTATATATGTTGATGTATGATAAGTCTTGCACATTATGTCTCCTATTAGAAGTGGTTGCAACGGGTTTTGTCGCATCAATCTCAATGGCTGGCAGCGCTCGATTATCTTTGGATCCCTTCTCTAGATTTGGAGGATGATTGAGTTTAAGAATGACTCTCGTATTCTTCTATGAAAGAGTTCTAATGCACTTGACCCACAAATCCGCATAATCCATCTTGACTCGGGGAGATGAAGAAATGCTACAGGGTATGAGGAGCTTAAACGAGGTACCAGATAAAGTGCAAGACATCCAAAGCCGTCCAAGTTCCTTCAAGCTGCAAGTTAAAATCTCTTTCAATTCCCCGAAACATCTTGGAGGAAACCAAACTGACGACCAAAAAGGGTGGGGATTATAAGCTTCAACCATAGATTCCACTCCGATACGAAGCGTTAATTAGTTGGAGCCCAAAGCCACGAAAAAGGTCCTTGAGTTCGATATGTTTGCATTGTCCTGCCACCAAACTTGGGCCTTGTTGATGAAAATGCACATAGAAGCCTTGAAGGGTTGATGCGATGAAATATTCGCGTGCCTCGGTAAGTTCAAAATATCTAGCCATATTCTCCCTGCATATTTCACGTTCAAGCTTGGGAGGAAAATGAGTTTGGAAATAGCGTCCAATCCAACCATACACAAAATAGATGGAAAATATGACAAATGACTCCAACAACTCATACAAGTAGACATATTTCTAAGGCATCAATAGATACTCGCTAAAACGGGGATAGCCAGAGAAAAAAAAATTCACATTGAGCTATTCTACTTGCAACTTTCAAAGACGAAGCATGTACTTTACCAGCTTTGATGTGTGGAAGGGCAAAGTTGCATAACTAACACCAGAGAAACGTTGCCACATAGGTCTCGTCTCGTATGTCCGTAGGGATTTGCAGTACAGTAAAATACTCGTCATGGTCGTTGCTGCGAGGTGTCTGGAAGCATTAACGTCCCCACTAAGATAGCGAGAAAGCTTCAGCTTGTGGACTTTCTTCTGAGAAAAATATATGGGAGGTGTTGCATAGAGGAGAGGCCCTTTGAACCAAAAGCCGACCTAATAAGAAATGAGCACTTCGCATGAGTCTTTGGGAAGATGGTGGTATGCCAGGAGCAAATATATGCAGCTTCGTGGAATGGAAGGCTTACATGTTTCTTTGCCTAGCAAGTCCTTGGAGGAAGGGACAACCTTGTCATAAAACTCCCCACCAACAGGTAGGCTGCGAAGTCCACCAATGTCCCACAAAGAGATGGATATTTCTCCAACAACAGCATGTAGAGTGTTCATAGAGGGGCACCATAACTCAAGGAAGGCTTGAAAGACATGCTTGTTGTAGACGTGTGTGATAAGAGATGCTTGCACAACCGCATGGATCTTGGCGGCGTGAAAGATGTTCGCATGGTGGCCGAGCATGTCTTTAGTCCACTCCCAATAATCGGTGTAAAAGGATATTTCTCCATACTTGAATTAAGGAATCCTCCATGAAGTCCCGGTAGTAAGGAGGTGGCAATTAAAAAGAGTAAATTCTGTATCAACCTTGACGTCGTGAAGGGAAGACTTCAGCAACAATTGCTTGATTTGAGAAGAGACACTAGAGCGAGGGTCAAGGGCGTCTCTCATCACCTCTTCGGACTCATGGTTATGCAAAGACTTGGACAAAGATCGAGACTTGGAGAGATGGATGACTTTGGCTAGCTCATGAATGCATAGGGTGGTGCGTTTTACCTTAAGATTGTCCTTGCCGCTTAGGATAACAATGCTTGAAAACGACTCAATACGATCCTCGAAGTCCATCTCTTAAAAAAAAAAAAATTAAACAAAACACAAAGAAGTTAGAAGTCAAGAATATGTGTACATGTGCATGTGCATGAGAACGTGTTATGTTGACAAAAAGTAAGAGACTGCTCTCATGAATGAACCCACAAATACATAATGAGTAAAGTCTCATGGCGTTAGTGTAAGAAAAGAGGAGTAAGTACAAATCAATTTATGATCAAAGGACACCAAGAAAAGCAGACAATGTTCACAGAGCAAAATAGAAAAGCACGGTTACTATGTTTGTATTAGTGCGAGGAAAATTGATTATGAATGTCATTCTTTTATATTGATGATTCAAGACCAAGATTTGGAAAATTTCCATCATTTTGCGCGCGAGTGGAAAAGAGGAAATATCAATAGGAAATTCGCAGTGGATCCTGAAAAAAAAAAAAAAAAAAAAAAGAGTTATGTGAATATTATTGCCAAAGAAAATAAGGATGGAAATGTGGAAGGAAATAAGTTTAAATGTTAAGTTCCTTCCAAGCAACAATTCGTAAAGATATTGTACATAAATCTAAGTTATAGGCAAGGAATAGTGTGCTTGCAGAAAAGGAATTCTTGTGCAAATGATCATGTGTCAGAAAGGAAAAAAAAAAAAAAAACACCAAGTTGGCTAAAGCCGATTAATCTTTGGTGTTGGTGTACAAGGATTTAAGTGAGATCTTTATCTTTGAAAGAAAAGGAAAAAGTGGCTTGGTTCATTCTTAAACTCGTGTTGGTCAAATTGCAATTAAACATGTTAAAATGTTTAATTTTCCCAAAGACAAAAAAAAAAAAAAAAAAAAAAGAGGGAGAAGAAAATAAAGGAAAACTACAAAACAACAAGAAAGGAGAATCAAATACTTCAAGTCCAGCCTCCAATAACATTTGACATGTTCTTCACCAAGCCTGGAGTGGGGGCATCTGTTGATGTCAAAATATTTTGGGATAAAATTACTAATTAAAGTCCAAATAAGTTGACTAATAATTTGGTTCCAAAATAAAAGTCCATAATAAATTTGGGTTTTTCATATTTTCAAGATAATGAATTCATGGGCCCATACCAAATTCGAGTCATATGTGTTCTTATTGGTTAAGTCAAAATAAATATAAAGTTATTTTTTTTTTTTTTATTTTGAATTGGTTAAATTGGGTTAAATACATGTTCAAATATAGTCCAAGCCAAAGAAGTGAGCCCAAGCTACCTAAAGCCCTACTCACACCTATAAAAAGGGGCCCTCACGTCTCACAAATCAAGACATACATACACACACATAGCAAATTCAAAAACAATAGCAAGTCCCAAATCTTTCTGCCATGATTAAGCTTTACAACCACAAGGTCTTGATCATACAATATTTTAAGGTAGCATGCGATAGCCTTCTACAAATTAGAAGGAGATTTCACATCTAATTCAAGAATATGCTCCAAGCCCTTAAATCCACATTTGTAAAGAAGAATCAGGGGATTAGTTTGAATTGAGAGATTGTAAACAATTTATATTTAAATTAATAAATCTCTTTTGGTTTATATTATTTCTTGTGTTGTAATCCAGCACTCGAAATTTGTGTGTATAGCGTCAACTCTTTTGTATAATAAAAATGAACATTTTTTAGAACTTGCAAAAAAGTCTATCAAGCGAAAAGAGACGAGTACTTACGACATTTGCGACGAAACATTCGTCACAAGATTTGTTTGGTCGTGATAGCAAATATGCAATGACATCTAGGTTATGACAAACATGTGTCATAGCATTTAGGACATTTCTACGGAAGTGGTGGTTGCTAATTGGCACGAATTTGCAATAATCAATTTTTAGTATTTAATCAACAAATTTGTGATGAAAATTTTACGACAACCACCATAATTTTGCAATGGTCATTACAAAGCATTTGTTAAATTGAATTTTCATCGCAAATATTTTATTTAATATTATAATTTATAGACAAAATATATTTGCAAAGACATCTGTGACAAATGGAGATGGAAATTGTGATGATTTTTGCAATAGAGTTTGCTATGGAGTTATAATATATATTTTAATTTATTTTGTGTAATTGGAAATAAGAATTTTAATATAAAATGCAATAATTAATGGATTTGATGTAGAAATAGATTTAACTAAAAATTAAATATTGTAAAAAAAATAATTTAAAAAATACAATAATTCTAGTCTATGTTAATTGCCTGTTGGTTGTCTATAGGGCACTTGTTTGAACTTGTGGCGGGATCGGTTGGTGGACTGGGTGACAAGGCGGTCGTTGGGGGTATAAGAGGGTCAAGATCGGTAGTTCAATTTCACAACGGCCACACAAGATCTCGAACACTTCATTCAACTTGCTACAGAGATCCAACACTTTCGACATTTTCTTGATACTTTGTTCGGGAGAAGAACACTTGCGTCCTCAAACTGTACCACTTATTCGATTTTGACTTTAAAACAATTCAAGGTGACAATTTTAATCCTTAATCTGTCAATTATTTTTATAGAACTGGTTTTTTTGTCAAATGATTGTCTAAACAAATAGAAACAATACATGCTTGGCACGCTATGGCGGTTGGATGGAAAATAACCACTTCTTTCCACTTAAACAATGATCTTCTTCAAGATGTATGTCTCCTTCATCCATTTTAATCCACTTTTAGACGTTGGCAAAAGCAGTTGGGAGAGAATTGCTAGAGAAAAGCCTAAAATATGAGTTCATAAAACATAAACCTCAAAGAAGACATGTCTATCGCCATCTTCGCATACTGTATGCAGCATGGACCTTGACGAGCACATAGTGGAAGGGCGATCTACATCGAGCTGGCGTAATAGGATTCATATTTTGACAGACAGTTCCTCGAGCCCCTAGTATCGTGCACATAGTTTAGGCTCAATGTAGACGGTTCCTCTTTTGGGAATCTAAGCCTGGCGGGGGCGGCAGGCATCATTAGACATTCGGCTCGGCATGTACACCTTGCATATCAGGTTGCATTGGGCACAGGGACCAGTGTGATAGTAGGGCTCACTACTGTCTGGCGGGGTTTGGAGCTTGTCCTGGCACACGGTTTAGCCCCCTTGGTGGTGGAGGTGGATGCCACGGCGGTGATTACGCTCTTACAGTTCTGTGTTTTGGGAAGTGGGGGTACAACATCTGATTATGCGTATTGTATATCTCCAATAGTTGCTAATGGCAGACGTTCAACATGTTTTCAGGGAGGCAAATGGCGCAGCTGACCATCTTGCGAATGAGGCAGCTTCTTTACAATTGACTCGGGTGCTGCGCCATAATGATATCACGGGTGTTCTCCGCGGCATTCTCTGCCTTGACAGACGGGGAGTCCCTCACCTTCGCCGGGGGTGATGATGGTTTCACAACTTGGACATCGAGTTTTTGGAGGAGGTTTTTGTGGTTGGGTTTGGGAATAATGGGAACAACACGTGGGGACGATGGGTCTTTTTCATTAGTATAGGTATTTTCTCTCTTTTTGTAAAGGGAGTAAGCACTCATTGTTTCCAAATATTAAATCTGGTGTTTCAGACACCAGATTTAATGCATAAATCCATTTGGACGCATGCTTGGCAATCAAGGACAACAGCATGCATAGCATGCATGCAGTCCATTACGGACAACATCATGCATACGTCCAATCACAAACTGCATGCATGCAATTTTTTTTGGGGTTCCGAGTCAAAATCAGGGTCTGAGACCCTGATTCTGATATTATAATTAAAAAAAAAAACGTGCATCCGTGACCATTCTTGTTTTCCGAGTCAAAATCGGGGTCTCTAACCCCGGTTTTGACATTATAATTTTTTTTTAAAAAAAGATAACATGCCATATCTGGGGTTTCAAACCCCAGATATGGCATGTTACTATCAGCTACACTATGCCAGTATAGATCTGGGATTTCAAATCCAGATCTGTACTACATATAATTTTTTTTGTAAACACTGAGGCAAAACTGGGCTTTGCCTAAACCTTTAAACCTTTTGAAAAGCTCCCATTTCATTAAATTTTCTTTTTTCTTATATTTTTTTATTAATCTTCCCTAATTGCTATCTATGCGACATTGGACACAGTAACGTAGACGGTTTTCTTACACATATCGAGGCATTAGTTATCACTTGAAGGAATGAGAACGGGGTATGGTGGACCACAAAATCCACGCGAGCTGTTTAACTTGAGGTATGCATCGACCCTGAATGTGATAGAGTGTACTTTTGGATTGTTGAAAACCCATTGAGGGTTTTAACAAGCCCATCGTATTACCCTATGAAAGTGCAAAATCGTATTATTATTGCATATTATGTGCTCCATAATTCCGTTCGCATGGAGATGCCGATGATCCATTAGAACTTGAACTCCTGGATATAATTGATAACACACTGGACCTTGGAGCAGAGTTCGTGTGTACAATTGATACCTCTCCTGCATGGGGTTCTTGGCTTGATGATTTAGTTGCATATATGTATACTGAGTGGTTACATCGTCGATGAATCATTTCAACGGATTTATATTATCTATATCCCATGGTTATATGATAGGCTTCATTCACTATATTAACTCGTACTATATTATTTGGTTTTTATTGTAATGATGACTTAACTGTACATTCCCTATTGAAAGTAAATTAATGAACGTTTTATATTTTACTTTATATTTACGAATGCCGTTTATATTGTAAGTTTCTTGCATGATTGTGAAATTAGATAACTGTATGTCTACAAATTAAAAAGTTCTTGCGTTATTATTTCCATGTACACATGCATTTGTACAATGAAGAAGAGACTAGCAAACCATGTGGTTGCAAAGCCAAGGGGGAAAAGGGTAATACTCGGCGAATCTGGACCCAGCATGAGGAGGAAGACCTCATAATGCATTGCGTATGATTGTAAATAACGACTGGAAGTCAAATAATGGGTTTCACTCGGGGTATTTGGCGCAGTTAGAGTCCCTAATGTGCAAGCAATTTCCAAACATGAATATTCGGACTGAACCACACATCAATTCAAAGATACATATTTGGAAGAAATATTGTGGAACCTTGCCAGGCATGATGGGGAAGAGTGGTTTGCATTGGGATGCTAGTAGGTGCATGGTAATAGTAGAATCTCATTATGTTGGGATGAGTATTGTAAGGTATTTTTGTTGTAGATCTAAAAAAGATACCATGAATAAATTTAAGTGCAGAATTAAATATAACATTTTTTCTCATACTTTGGTGATAGATTGATCCAAGTGCCCGAACAATGTGGTACAAATCGTGGTTTTTTTCCCGGCATGGCCCGATATCTTTGGTAAAGATCAAGCTATGGGGGAGGTGACACATGATGTGAATGAGACAACAAATCTCTTTGATAATGTAGTAGAAACGAAGCCGCAGGACAGATGTAGCACCCCTACAATATTATACTTAATCACCACTAATTATCCTACACTTTCCTTATTACAACCCCTTTTATAAAATATTTCCAGTTATCAATATAATATATAAACATCTCATCAGATAATAGACATATTCAAAAGATAATATTTACTCTTCCCAGATGTCCTCGTTTACAAAATCTCAAAGGAAACCAGTTCGAGTGGAAGGTACTTTCCTGATTCAAGTACGCTAAATGCGGTATCAATAATGCATGGCCAACCAACTTCGTAGCTCGATCTTAGACGCAACAACCTGTTGTACAAGATTTTAAATGCAAATCGGCTAGAGATTGGCATATTTAATATTGGATCATTATATTTACACCCCATGACCTATAATCTATTTACACAATACCCATGTCTTTCACATAATTATAGAAACTACCATTGACATCTAAAAAATAGGAGTAGTTTATGTAATGAGGCTAACATTTTTAGGAGATGTGTGTTTAATTTTTCAAAAATTGATGGGTGATTTTTGTAAGTGATCAAGATATTTTGGTGGGTGTAGGTGTAATTATCTAAATAATAGGGGTAGTTTGTGTAAACAGGTCATAAATCAAGGGGTGTAAATATAATTATCCCTTTAATATTCTCATAAATCTTAGGGCCTGCTTAACTAAATTAGTGTGCATCATTCAATGACCTTGCCGGCTATCATCATCTCAATCATAATATTTTTTTTTTTGGCATCACACGAGACGCAACTCGTATGATATGTCACAGCATCTCCGCTGATCAATAACAACACACTACTCGTCATTAATCATATCATCATAAGACATTGTCGTACGCCATCTCCCAGTTAGGTAAGCCATCTTTTATTAACACAAGAAGTTGCTCAACCCTCTATTTTGTCGACACGTCCTATAATAAAGTATTATACGTATAATCAATATATTTAAAAATCACAAACTCTAAATAAAATATTAAATAATGTTCGTACGTTTTCCGCCAAATTTTACATTTCATTTATATTGAAGTTCAAACCTCTATTCCATTTTCTTTTAAATAAACTACTTTCTAAGCTTTTCAAGTATATATTTAAATTATCAACTAATTCATTAGAATTTATTGAATCAAACCCCTTATATCTTTATAACTATCATTCTTAATCACATCCCTAATTAAATTATCATTAATAACTTCTTTTCCTTTTTAATAAACATAATATTGCTTAAATATAACTTTCGAACTTTTTATGAATTTTTTATCAATTCATCGCTACTATATAATTTAATTAAAACCAATACATATAATTACATTTGGTTACTAGGCCCGATGAAATTGAATAAATTAACTATAGTAATAATTAAATCTACTAAATCTAATAATTTAATGTAACCAACTATAGCATTTTCAAATCAAATATAATATTTAATTTAACACCGATTTAAATAGTCAAACTCATAACAAATTTTCTATTAAATATTACATCGGACAATATAAACTCTATTTAATAAATGAACTAATTATATAAATTAATAAGAATTAAAATCTAAGATTTGCTTACCAGTTTCGTTTCGCACAGTATATATAAAAATGTATGTATATGTGTAAATTATATGATGGGAGTGTTTGCAAAAATTCTGCTTTTAAAAAAGTAATTTTGTAGAGAAAGTTGGAAGTTGTAGCAGAATCAAAAGTGAGTAGTGTTTGTAAAAAAAGTGAAAAGCAGATAAAAGCTAAACTGAATAGTGTTTGGAGAAAAATCACTTCCAAATAAATTTAATTGATGAAAGACTATTTTGTCCTTATATGTCAAAAACATACTATCTTTTTACATATTATTTCACTTGTTGTTTGTCATTAATATTTCTTTTTTGAAAAAAAATATAAATTTTATTTTGATTAGTATTTTATATTTATATTTTTTAAAATATTAAAAAATATATTTAATTTAATAATGATCCATTAAGTAATTTAATTATTAATTCATACACAAAAATTAAACTTACATGATTGAAAAAAATAATTATTTTATTAATTAATTAAATAATAATATGTGAAAGAAATAATATAATGAGATGATATAGCGCATAAAATATAAAAACTTAAAATATTAAATATGTGAAAGTGTAAATTTAATTATTATTATTAAAAGTTAAATTATTTAAAAACTTCGATATCAACTTTAAATCTATAATTTTAAAAATAATTAAAAGGTAAAGTTGAATTAATGGTTGAATTAATGTTAAAAAGGTAAAGTTGAATTAATGTTAAAAAGGTAAATAGTTATATAAATTAAAAAGGTAAAGTTGAATTAATGTTAAAAAGGCAAAATAGTAAAAAGTAAAGTTGAATTTATTTACAAAAAACCAAAGCAGCTAAAAACACCCCCCAAGGTGCTTCTAGCTTTTGGCCTAAAAGCGCTTTTTTTAGCCGTTTCAGAAGCAGAAGCTGGTATTGCAAACACTTCAAAAGTATTTTTTTGAAGTCAAAAGCTGAAAAGCGCTTTTCAAAAGTGCATGCAAATACTCCCGATGTACAACTACAATATACATATATATATTTATAGGGTAAATTACATCTACCTCCCCTGAGGTTTGGCATAATTACAAATACCCCCTCATTATTTGAAAATTACAAATACCCCCCTAATGTTTGATAAAATTATGTAATCCTTGGATGGAGGCATAGAAATGTCAACTTTGCCCTTACAGTATTTTTTTATTTTTTTAAAAAAATTAAAATCTTATAAAAATATTGAATCGATGGATGAAAAAAATTTAAAAATTATAAAAAGTATAGCGTTAGTCGATAAAAAAAATATTTTAAAAATAAATAAATAAAATTATAAAATTTTAATTCATAAGGGTATTTTGGTCAGTTCACTATAAAAAATGCATAGATTGGGGTAATTGTTAGACGGTCGTTAAAATTATAGGGGTATTTATAATTTTCAAACAACGAGAGAGTATTTGTAATTATGCCAAACCTCAGGGGAGATAGATGTAATTTACCCTATATTTATATACAAGTGGAGTTTGACGCGGTTGGGAGTGATGGCCCACTTGCCCCATTTATCAACTCTCTCTCTCCCCCTTTATATACTAGTGTACCCACAAATATATGTAAAATTAATTTAAAATATAAATAATATCATTCTTACTCTTTTAGAATATTTATTTTACTTAAATAAATAAAAAGTATGAAAAAATGGAGTTGTGGGTAGTTATTTAAAAAAATAGTGGAAGAAAAAAGAAACATAAAAGTTGAGGGAGAGAGATAATTGGAAGTTGGGAAAAAGAAAAAAAAATTGTTGAATTTAAAAAAAAAATGACAACCATAAAAAATATTAAACACCAATTTGGTGCTTTTCAATAATAATAAGGTATATATATATATATATATATATATATATATATATATATATAATAATAAAATAATTGAAATAATTTATAGCAATTATATATTACTAACAACTTCTTCATATTCATTTTCGTTAAGTATTATGGAATAACTTTTTATTTTATCAATTGTTGAACAAATATATAACAATAAATAAATAAAATAATATAATATTTTATTAGTGGTTATTCTACCAAGTAAAATATATATTAAATAATTATACCGGGGCCGATTCTTAAGCCCAAGCACCCCCCCCCCCCCCAACCCGACTTGGTCCTAATTCTTAGGATCTACTACTCACCTTGCTTTTAAGTTTTTGTACCCGGACCCACCATGGATTTTATTGGGTCCTGGTTCAATTACCATCCCTACCTCTAAGTATAGGTGTATTACACTTTTGTTTTTTTATTTTTTGAAAAAATATATTTGTCCTGTAAATTTTATAATTTTGACATATTTAGTCATGCAATGACCTACTGATCAAAATAAGTCTTACATTTATTTCCATAAAATATATTTAGTCCTTTAATTTATTAAATTTGACACTTTTAATTCAAAATTTATGGGCAATTGAAAATTGTTGCCGGAAAAAAGTACTTGTTTTCACACTTTTACTTTAAAAATAAATAAATAAAATAAACTCTCATAAGTACAACCAAACCCTAGGTATACTTAGTCAATTGAAAGAGAGATGCATTTCCTAATTCTCTAAAATTCTCTTGTTATCTCAAACCCTAAAATCTACAATCCTGCTAGAAAATGCCAAATTCTTAACGAACCAAGCCAAAATCTCATCAAATAAACACATAAAATCGTTGTCAAGCTCTTAGAAAGATGGTAATTGGTGCAAATATGTATCTGAAATCCGTTATTATAGACTAAGAGAGAAATTCTTCATGTTTAAGGATGTTGCGAGCATAGACAAAATTAAGAGCAAAATAAAAAGTTGGGAATCTAGGATTGTGAACCGTTTTATTTGCATTAGACCAGCCACATCCGATCCACGTACGAGGAATAAGAGTTTTTTTTTTTTTGTTCAGCATCCTAATTATACAAAAGAATGACTGGTTTGTTAAAAGTCGAGTGTAAGTATAAATGTCACAAACTTAATTTATCAGAATACTAGCTGTCACGACACGTTATTTCTACGTGCATATAATAAATACTTTTTCACGCTTTGAAAGATATTATAAATAAATAAGAGTAAATAATATATACCTAATATATTATAGGATAAATTATAACGACGTTTCTTGAAGTTTGGCATAATTACGAATACCCTCTCGTTGTTTGAAAAATTACCACTACCCTTTTGATTTTAACGACTATCTTTTTACAATTAGCTCATCCTTTAGGTTTACATCTATTTTTTATGATGAACTGATCAAAATGAACTTGTATATTAAAATATAATTTTATTTATTTATTTTTATTTTTTATGGACTAAGTGGATACTCTTTTTTTTTTTTTTTAAATTTTCATCCACTCCATTCCTTTTTTTTATGTCTTTAATTTTAAAAAAATTAAAAAAAATTACAGTAGGTAAAGTTGATAATTTCATACCTCCATATAAGGATTACATAATTTATGAAACATTAGAGGGTATTTATAATATTTCGAACAACGAGAGTATATACATAGTTATGACAAATCTACGGAAATATAATTGTAATTTACGATATATTATATTAAAAAAACTAGTAAAAAATAAATTAATTTAGCAATTAATATAAATTTTAAAAATTAAATAAATTAATTACCTTATTAGTTAAAAGATATTTTTTATTTTATAAAATATTAATATGGTGATATCATTAATCGGTAGACACTTTCCGTTTTTTTATATTAGTATAGATTACTACTAAATAATTTTTCGCCTTTCGGCTTTGTGGATATGATTTCGGACATTACTATCCTCTCTGGCATTATTCATACAGACCCCCAACCACCGGGAACGACACCGTATGAGTCACCCCGATTCATCAATCGATCTCCAGCATCCGGCCTCCAGATGATCCATCAATGGAGAGGCACGTTCAAGCATTGCTAAACAGGCTCTCCTTCGCCTTCATAACCGTTGCCACGCTGATCCTCCTCCTCCTCTACCTCCAAACCCCCGACACCTGCTTCGACCCGTCCGACCCGGACCCGAAGCCCCACACCCGTTTCCCCAAGTCCACCTGCGACTTCAACCACCGCTCCTACGCCTCCCATGAGAAGCGGAACCGCCGGCTCTGGTCTACCAAGACCTGGGCCAAGACAGTCTCGTCCTACACTTCCCTCTTCAAAACCCTCGAGGCCCGGAATTACCTGTCCAATCACTCTCGGGTCCTGGTTGTATCAGCCGGGCCGGGGCATGCCGTACAGGCTTTGAGGGACTTGGGCGTGGAGGACGTCACTGGGGTGGAGCTGGTGGAGTCCCATCCGCTGGTGAACCGAGCGGATCCGCATAACTTGCCATTTTTTGATGGGGTTTTTGATCTCGGGTTCGGTGCGTACTTGGATCGCTCCCTGTTTCCAGGGCGATACGTGTGGCATATTGAGAGGACGGTGAGGCGCGGTGGTATCTGTGTGGTGACTGTGGAGGAGTGTGGGAAGGGTGAAGTGGGGGAGATTGTGAAATTGTTTAAGAAATCGCGATTTATTGATGCGAAGAACTTGACTTTGGCCGCGCAGAGAAGGACAAGGATTCTCATGGAAGTTGAGAATCACTAGCTTCAAATTATCATTCCCCCCCCCCCATTCTCAGATCTCCCCTTGGGTTGATGATATTTGATTTTCTTTATTATAATCTTTACAATTAATTATTTCTAGAGCAATCTCTAGAATAAAGTTGAATTGTGTATTCATGTAGATGCTGTTGTTGTTTACACTTGATATTCGTTATTCTTTTGTAAACTGAAATTTGGAATGCTCATCAGCTTCTAATGCCTACAAGATTAAATTATCTGGGGTACTTCAAAATTGTATTAGTAACTTTGTACATTTCTTCCAGATTTTTGTTTATGAATGTGCTACTTGCTTACAGAAAAAAAAAAAGTGTAGCTTCTGCGATTTTCTTTATGTAAACTTGATTTTGGAAATTCGATAGTCTGTTGTTTGCAGACTGATATAGGTTTTTGTTCATTGGTAAAGCAATTTTTCTTACTGATCAAGTTTGATTCTTTATTCCTGAAGTGTATTTAGCTGCCCTTGAGACATGAGCTTTTGACTGCACGACCACCTGTGGCCTGGAAATTCCCTCTTGTTGAACTATGTGATATGTGAATGCAAGTAATTTTAGTTTAGTTTTTTGTTGAAGCAAGAAGGCTTTAGTTAAGAATTGTTATTATGTGGATAGTTTGTTTGTGACATAAGAAAGTTTTGATTTATATTGTTGCCGGGAAAACAGCTTGAAATCTGCCTTGCGCTTTTTCTCCATTTTAAAGCTTCATCAGTGTTGAATCTTGGTGGAAATGCATACTTCTGTAGTTGTCGATTGGCAGTTGTTGTTCTGTCCGTTAACTGCTTTTTGTTGCTTGCCATCTTTGAGAAGTTCTTGGAATTTAGTAGTTGATATCTTTCATTCTGCTCATGGAAGGTGGATTTAGTTTTATTATGGGTTTTGTTTACATTTATGTTGTTGATTAATGATTGATGATGAGCTGCTATTTGAATTATTATGTTTAAGGTGATATCAAGATTGGATTACCTTGTGAAAGTAACTAGATGCTTCTTCTATTATATAGCTTGTCCTTAGTGCACTCTAATGATTATAAGTTGCTTCCAAGATTTGGTGTCAGTGACAGTTTAATTGGACATCAATCAAGAGCTATAAGAGCATAACAATCTTCTCTCCCAAGGTTTATCTGCTTTTGGAGAAGGGGGTGGTGATGCATAAGCAATTTTTCGTTGTGCGAGATCTGAGAAGAGTGATAATTATTCTCTTTCTGTTGCATTCCATCCATCCTTTTCGAAGAGTTGCATTCCATCCATCCTTTTCGATTCTAATCTTCTTCAATAATCAGATTTGTTATGCAAATTTCTTGGAAAATGGTTAATTTGGTGTGCTTTTGTACCTCCATGATTTCTTTGGTTGCCATTCCAGGGCCACATATGGTCTGCTGTTCAGTCTTGATAATATGTCTTGAGTTAATGCAATGTTTTTGTTCAAAATGGACACAAGCATTTTATGTTGTATGCCAAAGTAGTTGCGCTCTTGTCGTTTCTGATTTTATATAATAGGAACAGGAATGTCTTCTCCAAAGCAGCTATCTACATGTATGCCGAGAATGGGCTGCCTGTTGAGGCTTTGAGGAGATCTGGAGGCAAATAGAGGATGGGATGTGAGGCTGCTGGAAGTGAAATAGCCCGGGCTGACTTCTGACTTCTGACTTCTGACTTCTGACTTCTGATTGTCCAGTGTGGAGAGTTTGGAGCAGGGAATCTTTAATGATTAGAAATAGGAGTTGATTTTGAGCCTGACTTGTGAACTGCACACACTTCTTTGTATGCAGATGCGGACAGATAGCGGCTGTAAGCTTCTCTGTGAGATGCTATAGAACTCTTGTCTTGGCTACTTCCCAACTGGGATTAGTGAGCAAGCCACATGGATGGATAACTTGCTAATAGTAGTTTGTTGCAGTCGGGTGGATCCAAGTAGCATATTCGATACGTCTATGCTACCCGGTACCGAGCCCACTAGAACAGGTGCCCTATTAGTCAGTTTACCAATCTCATTGTCGGTAGTAGTTTGATCAGTTCACAGAGGGTAATGTCCAGGTTGGGGGACATTATGGTCAAACTCAATGTCCGACAAGACAATGCATTATACTTGTTATATGATTAATGAACATTATAATACTATAGATTATATAACAAATATAATAGTATTTATAATGTAATTGATATAGGGCAACCAAAAGTTTTGAAAGAATTTTCTGTTCAAGAATATTACCTTCCTCTTTCTTTACTTTATGCTTTTTTTCTTCTAAAAAGAATACAAATGTGAAGAATCAAACGAGGATCCACAAGAGTCCTTTAGTCTTTTTCAACTTGCTTTGTGTATATATACACTGATATGCATAAAACACAAAAGGCTATTCAGACAGGTGAGCTTTCAAACTGCAAGAAGACTTGGTGTTCATTTGTCTATGGAGGTTTATTTGGCTTAAGCTTTGTTAAGAAAGAGTCCAAACAATACGTTTCTAATGTCGGGTCCATTGATTTTTGTTATTTCGTTATTGAACACTAATCATACAATAAATATATTATATTTATCATATAATTGATTCAAGTACGATTAAATTCAATTTTAATTAGAATTTTGGGAACGCAAACTATACCAAGTATAGCATCAACAAGACATATGATGTGAATGAACACAATACATTAATTTACAAATCTAAATGTATTGCAAACAGTCTGCTATAAAGAAAAAGCATTGTCTAGAGGAGCCCAAGAACTGTACCTTTCACCTAGTAATGAGTAATTAGTAGTAATAATCAATCAAGAAACATCCAAAAAGCACAGCAGAACTAACTAACAATAATTTTTTTCCTCTCAGATTCTCCTTCGATGGGCTTCACGTGATACAGTGCATCTCTCCATTCCCAACCAACCAAAAACCCACCCCCACCCCCTCAATCGTCTCCCACACCATGCCCAGAACCAAGAAAAAGAAAAAAGCACAACACCACACATCATAATTTTGGAAAGCAAGAAGAGGAAAACAACACACAGGATTGCGAAAGAATCCATTATTCCTCTACACATATATACAAAAAGACCCCAACTCATAGTAATTATCCCTATACATACATACTTTTTCAAGCTAGAAAAGAGTGAGAGAACTGCAAGAAATCGAGTTCTGCAAGCAGATAGTTGAAAGAAAGAGAGAAATTCGAGGAGGGAGAAATATGTTACGTGGGAAAGCGACGAAGATCTTCATCTTCATAGTCACTGCTCTTGTCATCACTGGACTTGTATTGGGATTTGGGCTGCTCCGCCACCACGGACTTCATGGCAAATCCCACAAATGCTCGCCCGATTCCTGCCCAGAAGCAACCCCTGTGATTTACCCTAATCCAAATCCCGATCCCGCCTCCAGTTTCACTCCCAATCCTTCGACCAATCCGAATCCATCTCCATCTCCGCCGCCGCCGCCGGGAGATAATTCAGGCCCTAGCGTTCCGGATTCGCCTCCGCCTCCAACATTGTCTTCCCCACCGCCGCCGAGCGATAATTCAGGCCCAAGTGGTCCTGATTTGTCTCCGCCTCCGACACTGTATTCTCCGCCCCCGCCGCAGCCGCCAGCTTCATACCCACCGCCTCCTCCTGTGGTCGCGGGCTCCACCACCGCGTTTAGTCCTCCTAGCCCTGTTCGGTGACGCCAGGTCCAGTGAATAATTCATAGCTCTTCCTTTATAATTTGACATTTTGGATTTTTATTTATCATTTATGAAAATTCCATTTGAATTGATTTGTATAGTAAATTGGAATGTTAGTTGAAGATTTTGAAAGGATTTTGACTGCTTTTCTTCATAATTGATCAGAAATGAATGAATACTGAGTAATCAATTCTTATTGATTTGCAAATGCCTATAACTTATGTTAATTCTCCCTTCCCACTTTATATTTATACTATTATAAAAGAAAATCCATTTGTCCTAATTTTAGAATATCCAAATTTATCATTGGTTTATTTTTCTCTTTAAAAACATTAGTCAATTTAGTAATTTAATATTTTAATAATTTTATAATTATTTTATTTTTCTACCCACTACTCTACATTTCTCTCACCTTAATTCTTCATATTTTTTTAATTATAGTTATAATTTATTTTTTAATTTATAGTTATAATTTATTTTTTTCATAATTTTTATAGTCAATTACAATAATTTTTTTAAAATAATTTTTTTTGTATGCTCGCGAAAACTATGTGCAATGAAAACTAATTATTATAAAAACGAAAAAATTTATCGTACCAATTTTTGAATAATTAAAATTTTCCTTAATTTTATTTTTTCTCTTTAAAAAATTTTGATCGGGTTAACAATTTTAATATTTTTTTAAATAATTTCATAATTATATATATATATATATATATTTATTTATTATCTTAACTATCCACTATTCTGTATTTCTCTTCACATTATTTGTCCATATTTATTATAATTTATAATTATAATTTATTTTTTTTCAAAAATCTCTTTTTCTTATTATTTCATATCAAGATTCCTTTTTATATGCTCCCAGTAATCAAGTCTAACAATATTAGTATTTTAAATTTAAAGTGTATATTGGCAGGACTATAGATAAAGCCAAGTAACTAAAAGTTAATAATTTGTGGCACATGTATGTGTGTAAGTTTTATAAATAATATAAAAATAAATTATTATTATTTAATAAAGTGTATAAAATAATAAGTTAATATTAAATTATAAAAAAAATAGTGACAAAAAAATGAAGGAAATTTCTTTTTAAAAAAAGAAATAACTATCAAAAGATAACGAGAAAATGAGAAGTTAGACAAAAAAAAAATTAAATTAAATATAAAAAATAGATAAAAAAAAAGAAAGAGACATTGAAAATGTGCTTTATAAATTTAATATTAACTTATAACATTAAAAATATTTTCGGGTTTTTTCCACAAGTCTTTATAAATTTAGTATTAACTTATAATATTATATAGGGTTAAATACACTTTGCATTCCTAAACTATGAATAAAGTGCATTTGTACCCCTGAACTATAAAACGTAATAAAATAACCCCTCATGATATATACTAATTTATTTATAACCAAAATGACCTTGTTATTTGTATCCCTAAATTATCTCTATTACAATCATTCTCCTAAATATAATCTGAACTATTATAATTTTTTTTTATTTAAAATAAACACTACCGAAAATTTATTGTTTTTATATTAAGTATAGAAACTGTATAAACTCCAAAAATTTACAACCTTATATTTTTTTGCATAACTGGTAAACAATTTACATAAATTTTACTCGTGCTATTATATATATTGATTTTTTTTAAAAATAAATTATCGATACAAATTTAAAATATTACATCATATATATATACTACAAAATATGCATATTTTATAATATAAAATTAATTTTTAAAGTAATGATATGATATATTTTTATTATGTGGACATGTAACTGAATAAAAATTTATAAGTTATATAACATACTTTTTCTATAATATTAAATGCATTATGTACTGACACATATTTACATGTACTTTTTAACATAATTGATTTACTTTGTAAAATATATTTGCAATATATTGAGCTTGTAAATATTTTTTGTTTCATAATTTATAAAAAAAAATTAAAAATTATAAATATTATTTTTACCGAACTATAGGTATTTTTACACTTTATTCACCGAACTATTTTTTGTGTCAACTCAACTTCCAAACTTTGCATTTTTTTTTTCACTTTGCCATCTGATTCCATTTTTTCGGATTTTTTGTAGCCGGAATCAAAATTTTTCACACATTCTACAAATTTTGCCACAAATTCTTCAATTTTTTAATGTTCTTACTAGAAAAATTACATCCAAGCTAAAATTTCACAAGCACATTTACAAAAATGGACAAAATTTGACAAACTCATCTACAAATTTTAGCTTATTTGTATATGGGTTTGTCAAATTTTATAAATGAGTTTGTGAAATTTTAGCTTGGATGTGATTTTTCTTGTAAGAACATTCAAGAATTGGAGAATTTGTGGTAAAATTAGTAGAATGTGTGAAAATTTTTTATTCCGGCTAAAAAAATGGCCAAAAAAATGGAATCAGATGGCAAAGTGAAAAAAAACACAAAGTTTGGAAATTGAGTTGACACAAAAAATAGTTCGGTGGGTAAAGTGTAAAAATGCCTATAGTTCGGAGGGCAATCTTTAATTTACCCTTATTTTTAAAATAACATGTGAGTATAATTTTAAATCACTAACAATGTTTTGAGGAGATATTTTAATAAAATGAAAAAGCCAAAAAAGTGCATTCTATGAAACAGTGTAAAATTGTTGAATAAATATAGGGATAATTACATGGTACTCCAATGAGATTTAGTATAATTACTGTATTTTATAATTCAAAAAATTAAATTACTGTATTAAGTCAATCAGAGTTATATATGTATTTTTATTCAAATTATTTTCCGATAATTTTTTTGACTAAGGATGGATCTCTTTTTATGACAGAAACAAATTTATGTGTATTAAATATAACTTTTCAAGCCGTATGAGGCCTATGTATAATTACACAAACTATAATAAAAGACGGTGTAATTATCCCACTAATAATAATGGGAAGATAGAAAGTTATCTATATTTACACTATTATAAAAGAAAATTTGTTTGTCATACAATCTTTAAAATGCTCAAATTTATCATTGATTCACTTTTTTTTTTTTAAAAAAGGGTTAAAATAGTAATTTTAATTTTTTTTAATAATTTTACAATTACATTTTATTCTCCATATTTCTTTTTCTTATAAATTTCTTTATTTTTATTAAATTGACAATTATAATATATTTTTCTCTGTTACCTCATGATCCTTTCCTCCAACAGATTTTTTCCTCACTTTCAAGTCATGATTGTTGTTTTTACGATTTTTTTTTCTTAATCTCACATCATATTTTTTTTATGCTCACGAGAACCGCGTGTAGCGAGAATTAGTTCATCTGAAATTAAAAGTTGGGAAGGTTGGTATACAAGAAATTCTAGTTCAAACGATTTTGATTGTACCTAAATTAATTATGTGATTTATTATCTTTATTGTATAATTAATATATAATTTATAAAAATGATCATTTACATGTAATTAATTAATATGTCTATATTTGGGCTCGTATTTATTGAAATAAATATTGGGTATAGTTAGAAGTTAGAACCTATATATAAAATACCAATATGTACTAGTAAAATTTAATGCCCTAAATGTCTATTTACCCATTAATTTAAACTATTAAATTTGTAAATAATAGTTATTAAATCCATTAATTAGATTTACTTGATATTTAGAAATTCTTAAATTTTGTATATATTGTATTTATTTTTCATCTTTGTTTCTCTATAGTGACACCTTTAAATTAACTTTTCCATAAAATTACATTTGGATGCAAAGTAATAGTTTAGAAAATAAAAAAAAAAAATACAAAAAATCATTAAATAAAAGTTGAATGCTAACCAGGTACAAGATTTAAGGCAAAGTTAGAAATATTTTCAAGATTTATATTAATTCATTTTTACGGATTCATAAGTTTTTTTGTTCCTATAATGAATTTATCTTTATTTTATAATTAGTTAATAACAGTCCATCAATTGAATAATGTCAAAAATTATTATTTAGATTTCAATAATGTTCAATTTGCATCTATTGAGAATTTAAATAGTTAAGATTTTATTTTATCGGCCGGGACCTCATGAAATATCTTTAATAAGTTAATTTAGTAATATATTTGTGATCTTATTATGGAAAATACGAATAATTATTTGATTCATTTTAAAAAATATTTTTATTTTAAATTAAATCTAAAATTTCAAAAGAAAATACAAAGTATTTGTCACGTTTCTAGTTATGGCTAATATTTTGACCTTGCCTATTTAAACTACAATTTATAATCATTAAACTGTTTTGATTAATTATTATTTGTCATAATTTTTTTATTTTAATTAAAATAGTTAATTACAACAAAAAAAATCATACTTTTTCGAACTAGAGATAATAAACTTATAATATGTTAACCAATCTTAGGGTTT
The DNA here is from genome assembly GCA_034509725.1 of Sesamum angolense. NCBI lineage: Eukaryota > Viridiplantae > Streptophyta > Magnoliopsida > Lamiales > Pedaliaceae > Sesamum > Sesamum angolense. The sequence goes on from JACGWL010000603.1 coordinate 29,483, forward strand.
GATATTTGTCCATTATTTTTTAAAAGGGTAAATTACATTGACAGACCTTAGATTAGGTCTAAATATACTATTACTTCCTGGACTTTTGTAAAATTATAATTATGTAGTTATAATTGCATGTTTACCCATTATTTAGTTACAAAAGGTTACACAAACACCCTTTAAGATATATTGCACTAACGCCATCTAAGGTTATTTGTAATTCTAGAAAAGACAAGAAGTACAGTAGAACCTCTGTAAATTAATAATTTTGATAAATTAATAAGACAATAATTTTTCAAAGATCCTTATATAAATTTATGGTCCCTTCAATATTATAAATTAATAATTCTATAAAATTACAAATATAATAAGAAAAATTAGTAAAAATATGATTCTATTATTGTTTGCTCTTGCTTAAAATTTAAATCTAATTAGTCGTATTATCTCTATCTTTTTTTACTGCATCTAAAAGCTCCGATATTACATTCTCATACTGCAACAAAAAAATTGCTAAGAGTTGTTGTCGCTATAAGTGCTTCCTTCCACGTAATTAGTTCTACAGGAGAAACAATATATATGCTTTATCATGAAAAATAATGTAGGTTCATTGAACGAAAAAACATCTCTTAAATTAATAACATTACATAGTCCCGATATTACTAATTTATAAAATTTAACTGTCTTTCTGTATTTAAACCTAATCTGAAAGGGTATAATTGACCCTTCTCAAAATCACCAGGGAGGCAACATATTCATGTCACCTTTTGACAACAAACATAAACATTTTTGGCCTACATGTCCTTTCACATGCTCACCTTCATTGTAGCAAATTTGGGGTTTTGTAGCTTGCAAATGATGTATCAATTCTCTCTGGTGTAATAGTGCCCAAGAGGTGTTCTTGGTCCTACATTTGAAAATTAGGCTCTTCTATTTTTTTTATTAGGAATAGCCATCATTTCAAATAATTGACAATATCGGGTACCAATAATCGAGTTTAATATAATTTATCTTTATGTGATATTATAAATGAGCAAATTATCCTCCTATAAAAAAAGTTAACAATTTATAAGAACACGCAACGCCTTTCGTGTAAACATAATGAAGGGGGAGCTTGCAAAAAAAGGTGTTAGTACTTCGATGCTCGAATTAGTAAATTATATATAAATAATGCTTGTAGAGACGTAGAAAGCGATGGAGTTTGAATGCAACAAGTATAGAGAGTGAATAGTGTTGCATATGCTTGCTAAATCATGGACAATGGTGCTCAGGAAAGAAAAGTTGCCTATTTATAGGGAAGATTGATAAGATTATATCTCCAAAACTCGAATTTTGTGCGACGTGGTTCTGTGTTTTGACAAGCTGATGCATTCGAGGTTCTATGAACAATATCCCTAGATTTTCTTCACATGGTTAGGTAGTCGATTGTAGGTTTTTGAGAATCAACTCTACAGATCTCCGAAATAATTGAATTGTTGGTGTAGATAAGTCTTGGGCTTTTCGATGTTGCATGAGCAGACATTCGGAAGGGCTTGGTGGGCCTCTAGGTGGATACTCTGGGCTCCAGATGGGCTTGGTGAATTTAGTCAATTGGGCCTAATGGGCCTTCTAATGAGTAATCTATGTGTCCTTCAAGAGATTGTTGGGCCTAAATAGGTGAGAAGGCTTTCACATGTCCTCCTTCCAGTCTTATTGCGTTAATGGGCTTTTGGACTTCTCCAGAAAAATACAATCACTTCTTCACACACAAGCAAAGTGACAAATAACGTAATAAAAAATTATTCGGTATCAGCAATAATTTGTAATTTGGGTACTCGGGTGTGATACGAAAAAAATAAAAAAAAAAACATAGTCGAGTGAACTATATTTGAAGTATTATTTGTAAATCGGGTAAAATTTGTTAATATATTATTTTATTGAAATTCCTTTATTTTAATTTTTAAAAGGTTATTGAAATTTAGATTTATGTGTTATTTTGAGCTCTAATAAATAAAAATGGGGAATTTTGTAAACCAAACCTGTATGACATGCAAGAAACCAAATTATTATATCATATATATTGTAATTTTTATCATCATACAGTATTTATTTTCTCCTACAAATATATACTAATTGTTAAAAAAGAGAGAAGCATAGACCAAACAAAAATAAAGAAAATCAAAATATTTTACTTTATAATAAATACCTTATTGTATATCTTCATCTGAATAAAAGTCAAAGTGCTACCAATAGTAAATACATCTAGTTCTTGAATTATTTTAAAGGCATAAAATGAAAATAATAAAATTAAATATGATCTAGTAAAGTCAAAATAATAAAAATTAAATTGAAATTCAATTTAATTTTGCCCAAATCTCCATAAAGACCACCAAGCATTATCATTAGGTTCACTTTCAGTAAAATCAATCAAATTCCTCAATACATTTCTGTTCTCAAAGTATATCGACATTGTATTGTTAAGTTCCTTTCACCCCCACAACTATTTTTGAACTAACAAATATACTACTTACTCCCTACAATTAAATTATTGAACAATATTGTCCTTATATATATATTTCAAAGAATTTCTTTTTCTAACAATTTTTATTTTACTTTCAATTAAAATTTTTTAATTGATTTTTTTAATTATAATAAAGTAATATATAATTAGATGATTTAAATAGTTTGAAGTTTATTATAATTTAAAAACTCAAAGTTCAATTAGTACAAAAAATACAAAAAATTATCATGAAAAGATTTGATTAAGTTATTAATTATTTATTCTTTTAGATGAAAATGAGAATTACATATCAATTTTTTATATTTTTAAAACAAATATAATAAAAATATTTTTATACTTATTCTTTTTTAAAAATAATATTTAACTTTTGATTAAGCATATATATTTGTCAATTTCTTTTAAAAAGCATAATGAGTTTTTGTTTATCTTATATTTCTTATGTATCTACAGTAAAACCTTTATAAATTAATAATCTTGGGACCATGAAATTTATTAATTTAGAGAGATATTAATATATCGATAAGTTAATATTTTATTAATTAAAAGAGAGACTTTTTAAATTCAATAAATTTAGTACATATGTATTGAAAATAAATGAATTCATATATGTTTCATTGATTATATAAATGCATCAACCAAAAGGTAACCTTAGATCATATACGCATTTAATTGCAGCTAGAGAACTCGACATCGGAACACTTGGCTGCAATTAAAAAAGTGGAACACTTGGCTGCAATTAAAAAAGTTAGGAATGAAATCCAATTAGATTTAAATTTTAAAAAAAATCAAGTAACAATAGATTCATAATTTATCAAATTATCATAATATTTATAATTATAATATTTATAAATTATTAATTTAGAGTTTTAATGGGACCTAATATTTATAAAGGGATTTTCCAAAAAATTATTATCTTATTATCTTATCAAATTTGATGATTTTTTACAAAGGCCCAAGTCAGGACCGGAAGATGTTATTATTTTAAAGAGTTTATTAATTTATAGAGTTTTTACTGTACTATATACATATTAATTTATACTTCACTTTTAATTTAAATTCTTACCTTATTAATAATAATTGTAATTTTTTATAATTTATAAATTTAAAGTTTTAAAAAAATTAAAAAATTAAAAACTTAAAAATAAATCAAAGTAAATAATTTTATTTTAAATATTCTTAATAGTAATTTAATTTACTTTTAAATACCATTTATAATAGATAATGTAATTATTTAATTATATTTAAAAATAAAATAATAATATATAATACGTTATAGTTTATTAATATTTATATTCATATAGATATCTAACTTTGTATGAACTTTAGTATATTAATTTTTTATATGTTGTTAATTTTATTCTTAACAATTTAATATACTGCATTTTAATATCTAAATATATATATATATATATATATATATATTAGTTATTTATTTTTAGGAGGGAGAAAAATACAAAAATAAAAATAATGTCAAATTACAAGAAACAAAGAAGGGTGAATTTATAAAATCAAAAAAGGTATTTTAGCCAGGGTTCAAAATGATCTTTTACAAAACACGGGAGGTTTTTAGCATATTTTTAAAATATGTGGAGGGTTTTAATCTTTTTTGAAAAATATAGAGGGTAAAATAAAAATTGGGCACTTATTTGTCAAGTCAACAACTGTTGACTAATGACACATGATCCTTTGTTGTTAAATTTAATGGTGAAGGACCAATAATGTCGAAATTTTAAAATTTTGGGACTAAAAATATCGACCCCATAAAGTGGAGGACCAAAAAGTGAGAACGACCCTATTGAGTGGAACCAAAAGTATAATTTTGCCAATTATAATTTAAGACTATTTAGAAAAAACTAATTGAAAATCTTAACATGTATAATTCTTTTTGCAAAAAAGAATAAAAAGAAAAAAAGAATACCAAATATAGGAATTACCAAACACTTATTTTTCTACACACTTAGCCACATTTTTATTCTCCATGTATTCATGGATTTCAAATTCTAATGGCTTGCACCATTGATCAGGACCTCAATCTCTAACCACAATTGAGAAGGGTTCATAACAATTTTTTATCTCAATTTTAAGGGAAATTGCACTTATAGTCCCATAGGATAAAGGGGGGTCTCACTTTTGGTCCTCCACTTTTCGGGTTAACAGATTTGGTCCTCAAACTTTCGAAGATTTTGCAATTTTGGTCCCCTCTTCTAATTTTGAAAACTTTGTGAAACTCTAAATGGATATATAAGGCTGGAAAACCTTACGATCTGTTCAGTTACTAAGTTCATCCTGAAAAGGAATTCTTAGATCTGAGATCGAAGAGGATACAACGCCAAAGTATCTAAAATGGGTTTTACGAGACTGCTCGGGAGCTAGAGTGGTATCAGAGCCTAGGTTTAAAAATATTTTGGTTAATATTATATTTAGATACTTTTCTACTAACGGAGGAGACTTTTCAAGAATATGGAATCGAACGAAAGTTTGAGTTACAATGAAAACAGGGGAATTTTTCCAGATTCTGGAAAAACAGAGAAAGGATGTCCTTCGAGAAATTCTTTGGAAATGCGACCATGGTCCCTACAAAGGCCCATGTAAGATGAAAGCAGCTTCTCAGACTCCTGAGGAACCACAAAACGGGGATCCGATAGAGATGAACCCGATTTTTAATCAAGAAGGACCTAGGGAACTCCGAGTCCAGCTTGAAGTACCAGGACAGGTGGTGAGGCGTTTGCAGACCACTGAGATCAATGGACCAATTCCAGCCCGGAGGAATGGAAAATGTCAATCCCTACACCAATATCTCTCTAAAAATTATGATTAGAGGTATTAATTGGAAGGAGATCGAGGCCGATACCTCAAAGATTTCTCAAGATCTGAGGGAAATCCAGAAAACGGTCCAAGACTATGAACATAGGTTATCCAACGTACCTATGAAAGTAGATTCCTTGTGCTATAAGATGGACGAGATTCTTAAGATCCTCCCAGATCTACACAAGAATCTTACAGATCTGAAGAAGAATTGAAAAAGGAACCAACGGGATAAACCTGAAACATCCATATCCAGACAAGAACGCATCAGGGACGCCCTTGGGACAGTACCTCTTCTACATCAGAAGGGAAAGGCAAAGGAGATCCCAAAGCCAAACTCGGGATGAACAGATCCAAGAGATCCTCAACTCCATAAAATAATGGAGGTAACCAGAGCGGATCTAGCAGATCTACAAGAATTTTCCCAACTTGGGATTGTGGAATTAGTCAATATTCAAACCAATGAAGTAACTTCAGCACTACCACCGCCGGAGGGGAGTACATGTTCCAACGAGGCTCCACAAGATCACCCGATGAGGGAAAGTGCAGATTTCCACACCAACGCAACACCGACGTTTGTGGGAACCAGACTTCGAGAGAATCCAGGAAGAAATCCTAGAAGAGCACCGGAGAATACACCTTGGGCAAGAACCATGCTTCAGCCCTTACATCCATATGGTGCTGTGCTAAACCTGGATGTTATCGACTTCCGAAACATCGAGAAGCTGATAGATGAGTGGGTAGCAGCCATAAAGATAGCAGCAACCACCCTAGAACTCGATAAAGAAAACTTCATTAAATTAGTGGAGTTAAGCTTGGAGGGTTCTGTAAAGATCGAATGGGATAATACCCCAGCCGAAACTAAAGCCAGTATCCTTGCCGAGATTCCAAGAGTGCAATACCAGATAGGCTAGGGAGGCTTATCAAGATACACTTCATCGGAGATGGATACTTCGAAGGAAGTAGAACAGAGAAGGCTAGAGAATATGCACAAGCTCTTTTCAGCCTTGAACTAAGAAGTATTTGCGCAGTAGATGAATATATCTATTGGTTTTGTAAGTATTTCTTTCAGAGTGGAGTAGCAGTTGATGTGGCAGCTCCAATGTTCTTTGCGAAAATCTGCAGTCCATGGAGGGAAATGTTGATTCAATCATACAAAGTACCTGAGGGATAGATGGATTTAGTAGCAAGGATAATGTCTTTCCTCAAAGACAATCTGAAGGATTGGTGTTATCAAGCATCTATCCAGAAAAATATGAAAAGACTAAGAGGTACGATCAAACGAACTCCTCTCTGTTGTGATAATAATGATCTTCCTACTGTTATAGGAGAATCAGGTGAGCCAAGAAAAAGGAGGAAACACAGGAGTGATCTATACTCCAGGAATTCCAGAAGAACTCCTTTTAGGCGAAGATCATGGTGGTCCAAAACCAAAGCTAGAACATACAAATCTGGGCAACGGAGTGGACCAACAAGGGCTTCATCCCAAGGATCTAGACGAACAGATACAAGATCCACTGGAAGAACCCCTACGAGAAGAACTTTCAGACGGGCCCATACCCGGACAAATGAAAGTTTCAAAGATTGCAACTGCTGGACATGCGGAGCTAGAGGACATATCGCTCCAGACTGCCCGCAGAAACTAGATCAGAAAATTCGAAGCCACGGACGACATATTAGATGCAGTCTACTATGGTGAATTGGTACCAATATACCAATTTGAGGATCTTCCTTCAGACAAGAGCGTCTATGAAGAGGAGATAGAAACTGATTCGGATGGATCTTCAATCGAGTCAGAATAATCACAGTGAAGAGGATAGGCTTCAAACCTCTGAAAGCCTGTCAGGATTCTTTTCCAGAATGACGGTGTCAAACAAAACTATGGAAAGAATCATGCGTCAAGATTCCAACCTCAGTGCATACGATGGATTTAGAATTGGAGGAATCGGTAAAGTTCTCAACCAGATAGGACTAAACCAGAGAAAACATCACATAATCTACAAAGTAAGTTCAGGTGAGTTTGCTATTCCCATGGAATTTACTAGTAATGTGATGGAAATGCAGCTTATTCCTAAAGAAGAAATTCTTGAAGAATTAAGTAGGCTTAGAGAAGAAATTGCAGTTACTATGAAATGGATCCACATAGGAACTATTGAAGTAGTAATAAAAGCAACTTTTAAGGAAGGAATTGATTCAGAAATACATTTATCAATAATGGATAGAAGAATCAATAACTTAAGAGATGGTTGTCTTGGGACAATGATAGGTAATCTGTATGCAGGAAAATTGATGTTTGATATTCATCCTAGGATTGCATACAACTTAGCTGACCAAGATTTCAGTAGAGTCTTAACCCTTCATCAGGATTTTAAGAGAAAAGATCTAATGAAAGAAGGTAATAGACCATATTCTATAACTTATAGAATTGCTTATGCCCTTTCCAACACACATCATTCAGATTTATTCCTTAGGAAAGAGTATATCGAAATTCCCAGAATTTTCAAGGAATTTGCTAAGGTAATGGCACCAGATCCTATTAGGATACCTAGAATAGGAGGTGTCGATATCAAGATCACCCAGTCTTAGATAGAACAATGAGTTCTAGGACTGAGTTTAGTAGCAGGATGTCCTTTTCGGAAGATAGGATACTAGGCTACAAAGGAAAAGAGAAAGACTTGTCAAAAGTTTTGACCCCTCAAGAAATTAGGGTAGATAATGTAAAACTTGAATGCCCTGAAGGATGGAAAGAAATACAGGTAATATTCGACATCACTAAGAATGAAAACTTTTTTCCTTGTGATGACTTATATCATTTGCCGCAGCCTGTCGTAGGTAGATATGAAGGCATGTTAGAAATAGCAGGCCATGAAATTCTTGTTACAGGTGCTGCAGGACGAGCAAATGAAAGTATGATTTTGGGAATAAGTTTCCTCGAAGATCATAAACCATGGGGAAGAAAAGGGAATGGTATGGAATTCAGTCTTAATGGAATTACCATAAGGATTGAATGACAATCCCCTTTTCTATATACATATCTGTTGGTATGTTGTATGATCAATATAAGACAGAATATTTTGCAGCTTATATTGACTCAGGATCAGGGATTTGCACAGCAAAGCCTGGAGTTTTCCCTAAGAAGCAAGGGAAACCTTACCTGTTATTGCAGGAAGGGATTTTTCACAAAAAATCCTAATACTCAATACGGGAATTCGAGAAGCCAAAATCATGATCGGGGGAGCATTTGGAACGCCCTGGTTTAGGGTAAAACACCTCCCATTTACTTTCATGATACAGGTGCTGATATCTTGCTAGGTAATAATTTTATTCAAACATTTGCAAGATATATGCAGGATAATCAAAAAATCTGTTAATCTTTACTACTAACTGTGGTAATGAGATACAGGTTTTGCGAAGAGAAAAGGCATTTAACAGGATAGTGCCTATAAATTTTCGCAGCAAGCGTGGTGATGTTGATGCCAAATTAACTCATCCAAAAATGCAGGATAAAAGGAAATTCGGTAAAGTTCTTTTGTCTTTCAGGCAACAGGGACTCATCGATAGCGATAGTTTCTACGAGGAATCTGAGGAAGAAATCATGAACCTCAAGGAAGCAATGCAGGAATTAAAAACAATGGACATAAGCGAGGAAAGCCAACTTTCTCTCGAAAATGTCAAGAGGCTCATCCAGAGAAATTTCAGCGAAAATCCTCTGGCATGGTGGGATAGGAACAAGATCGAAGCTACTCTCAAGATCAAAGAGGAATGCAAATATGAGTATGTTCGATACAAGCACATCCAGATGAACATGGAGGACAAGAAGGATATGCAAATGATTATCAAGAGCATATCAACCTTGGACTCATCGAGCCTGGAATCTCTGCATACAGTAGCCCTGGATTTCTGGTAAGAAACCATGGTGAGATAAAAAGAGGTAAACCCAGGTTGGTAATTAACTATCAAGGTATTAATAAAATACTTGAATTTGATGGTTATTACATCCCAGTAGAGAGCACTTAATTGATTGCATTAAAGTGCAAAAGTGTTTTCTAAATTTGATTGCAAATTGGTTTTTATCAGATTAAAATGGAGAGTGAATCAAAGAAGTTTACTGCATTCTCCACACCACAAGGTCAATATATCTGGAACGTACTACCAATGGGTTTAGCTAATGCACCCCAGATATTTCAGAGAAAAATGGATAATCTTTTAAAGATTATTTTGAGTTCATGTTTGTCTACATTGACGACATCCTGATTGCATCTAAAAATATGAAAGAACATATTAAACATTAGAATATTTTCTGATGCATGTTATAAAGAGGGTTTAGTACTTTCTGAAAGAAAGCTACTATAGCAGTCAATAAAATTGAATTTTTAGGAATTCTTATTGACGAAGCAGGTATTGAGTTGCAGGAGCATATTGTGGAGAAAATCCGCAATTTTCCCGATGTACTCAAGGATAAGAAGCAATTACAAAGCTTCTTGGAGTGGTGAATTTTGCGGAATCTTTATAAAGGATCTCGCAAAACAGAAAGGATTTCCGGCCACTTTTGAAAGAAACAGAAAGTGCAAAGTGGAAATGGGAGGAAATCCACACACAAAGGGTTCGTGAGCTAAAGCAGGTTTGCAATAATCTGCCAAAGCTTGCAATACCGCAGACGAGGACGAATTGGTAGTCTACACAGACGCCAATGACTATAGATGGGCAGCAGTGCTCATGAAAAAGACTACTACAGGGGAAGAACCTTGTAGATACACTAGAGGGTTGTTCACCGAACAACAAGCCAAAGTGTGGCACATCAACGAGAAAGAATTCTTTGCGGTTTGGAAGGCTTTTAAGAAATGGCCTTTGTTCTTACTTGCTAAAGAATTTACTTTGAAAGTTGATAATACAAACGTTAAAGCTTTCTTAAAAAACAAATTGGAATCTAAGATTGAGAAAGCGCGTATTATCAGATGGCAAGCTGAATGCCAATATTATGGTTATAATATTGTTGTTATCAAATCTCATGAGAATGTTCTTGCATATTTCCTGACGAAGATGGAGGTCTGAAGCAAACTCCATCATGTTAAGACTTAGGCACCTCAGAGAGAACCTCGAGGAGCTTGACCGAGAATTTGGACGGCTAGCGGTTAACGCCCAGGTGGCCGACAAGTCCAAAGAGCTGATCTGGACCTAGTCAGACAAATATAAGGAGTTCCTTGGTTGCATCAACTGCGCTATGGAACGCTTTACAAGAACCAATTCGAAAGGCATCGCCCTCGGTGATGACTCGCGAGTTGAGAGAGCAGGGCTCTAAACCTGCACTTAGAGTACAGGACTCTAAACCTGTAGCGGCAGATTCAAGTACTGCTTGCACAAGGCCATCACCAGACTCTGGTGAAAAGGCAACAATTGAGTCACAGGGAGTGCAAACCTCTGATGATTCAAGTCAACCCAGCGCCTCTGGGGTAAAAGAGGAAGAGATTAGTCTTAGGCCAATGACAGGCACTTCTAAGGCTAATACTAACGAATTGATATCTTTATCTTCTGCTTGGCAGGATTACCAACGAAAGTGGGAAAAAAGTTTCTCGCAAAGGCGTCAATCCAAGCAAAACGATCATCGAAACATCCGAAAATATAACAGAGTCTGGATGCTAGAAGGATCCAAACCTGAAGATGTCAAGGAATGGTATGAGTTCGGAGCTTTAGCTTCAGTTCATACTATGTCACCCAGTTTTCCGGAAATATCAAAACTTCCGGAATGGATTAGTGGGGCAGTCTATGATTCGTGGCAAAATAACCCCCACTTAAAAAGAGGAGATATCCTGGAGTTAAAATTTATCTCAGCAGCTCCGGAAACTGCAGGAAAGGGGTCTCACCCGGCGTTTCATTTTATCAAACTACAGAGACCTGACATGGTGGCTTTCAGCAAAATCAAAGCCGCTACTGGAGAAGCTCCCCTGGTATCAGCAATCAGTGAAGATGATATTTCTACCAGAAGGCTTGGGGTTATGGTCTGTCTCACCGAGATGGACAAAGTCAAGTATCCATTCAAGATCTTCTCCAACAAGGTGAATGGATCATTCCTGTTAAATTCCATGACGGAAAAAGCACTGAGTTTGCAGAAAGCATGTTCGAAAAAAAGGATGCTCATATGGGAGAACAAGCTGCCTGCAACCGAGACTACAAGGATGAAGATATGCAATATGTTGCATGTTGGGCAATGGCATAACCAGTATGCCCTTGCTGCGAGAAACAAGAAAACCACTGTTCGGACAAAGATACGGGTTACCCAAAAGAAACCGAACCAAAATCGGACAAGGGTAAAAGAAGAATTTTTACAAGGAACGGTAAAATCCGAAGAATGTAAAAATTCAAAAGAAGAGGTCGGTAGAAAACGACAAAAACCAACAGTCAGAGCCAGCTAGCAATTGAATGGCCGACAAGCCATCATGGAATACAGCTGGAAAGGATGATGACGGAAGCAATGATGTCATCCAGATGACGAACGCAATGACGTCATCAAAAAAGTTTGAAATCCGCATTTGAAGTCCGCGGATGGCTATAAATAAGGAAGCAGCGAAGCAGAAGGGATCATCAAATTTTTCCCCCTACTCTTCAAAGCATAACATTCCAAGTCTCTATCCTTGTAATTTTTATTTTAGTTTATGGGGGTTTCCCCAAAGAGTCTAGCCCTCTATACAATGAGAGGCTAAACAGTTGTCTCCTCCAACGGAGGAAATAGTATCTATGTAATATTGCCTATATTTCTTCAATAAAAGAAAGGCTTCTTTCCAAATTGCTGTCCAAAATTCCATTAAGTTGCTGTATCGGAGAACCTTCTACACCCTAAGGTAGGAAACGAAATAGGGTTGTGCTGTTTGTTGCTGAAGGAGCCAAGCATCTGCGAACCATCTGCTGCGGTTGTGTGGTTGGAAGAAGTCCGTAAAACCGAGAGCTTGGAATACCCGGTGACAAGGCGGCAGAAAAAGGTACGAATTTACGGCAGTTTAATCTATTTCGGAAGCATGATGGGCCAATTTCCGAGCATTAATGGAGTAAAACAAAATGTTTTGAGTTTGGGACTAATGCTGCCAAAATGCTGAAAACTTTTGGACTACATGTGTCAACCAAGCAAAGCGCGGGACTAAAAGTGAGAATGACCCTATCCAACGGGACCAAAACTGCAATAAAACCCAATTTTAATTTATCCCAATTGAGAGGGTCCAAAGCAATTTTTATACTTTCTTAATAGTTGGAACTCGTTTGTTACATTAGCCTTCTAATATCCATGAGCATACTACTGAGTATGCAGAGTCTGAAAAATAATTATGATCTCTCTATTAAATAATTATGATCTCTCTATTCAATATATATATATATATATATATATATATATATATGTGTGAGTGTGTGTGTGTGTGGGTTGTGGTTTTGATAATGGATGAGATAGGAATTTTATCCTCGACACAATAGTGCACCAAGTGAATTGTTCAATGAAAAGAGAGAATTTTTGGAAGAGAAAGGTTATGAATTGTCAAATCAAGTGTCATGTGCATAAAAATAGGTTGGCGCAAAGAGGCCCAAACGACACAAAAAAGAATACAAAAATAGAAGGCCCAAGGACATTTGGCAGGCAGCCTTGGCGGGTGCCCCCTAAAAGAAAGGCACAGGACATCCCCCTACTCAGATTAAACAGGAGGAGTCCCCCTACTCAGACTACAGGAGGAGTCCCCCTACTCGGGACCATGATCAAAACCTAACAAAATGCTCGACCCAAAAGCCCCATACACGTGCTAGCCTACTCTCCTACGTGGCATCTCGTCAGCTACATGTTAGCAACCACCTTGGACCATATCAGCTCTAGAAGGACTCCCCCAGCGGTTGGGACTCCTTGCAGTCCTAAACTCCTAGAGTAGAAGAACTTCTTGTTGACTAAGGAGTCCTCACTAATGAAGACTCCCCCAAACTCGGAGATAAGTTTCAACAACACAACTAACCGAAGATAAAGGCAAATCAGGCCTTATCCTAACAATATTTATCCATTCTCCATGAAAATAGAGGAAGCGTGCAGACTTCAGCCGGGAGGGGCACCCCCTCCCTATAAATACAGGTCTACTCTTTCATTCGAAAAAGAGGACATCCCGATACATTCTTCACACTTTTCTCACGCTCTAGACGTCTTTCTTACGTCTCTCACACCGCTCTCACTCTCTAAACACTCTCTAAGCACTCTATAAGCACATTATCAAGTGTTCGTACACTCTTTATGCATATTATTCATCATATCTCGATTCTCAATTGCATTATTTACTCTTTAGCTTTATTCAAACTCAGATCCAATACTAACTTGGGCGTCAGAGTGCTAATTCCTTTTTGTAGGTCCTCCCTTCAGAGTTTGCATTCGCTTCAGCCCAAGCCTTTAATGACAGTACATACCCTTTGGACTCGTGCATTTTTTTAACGCATCAAAGTGAATAGTGACTTGGTGTAAAAAATAATATTTTGAGTATTTATAATGGTCTTGAAAATTATGTAGTCTGTAGGGTGTATGTATTTAGTGTGTGGCTTATATATATAATTTTTTATCCTGGTAAATAAATAGATACTACCAACATATACACCATATAGCCCCCACTCTCGGATGAGTTACTAGAACGAGTAAGTCATCTGAGAGTAAGAAAACATGAAAAATATTTTGGGCCTTGATTTATTTTGAACAACTATTGAGTCAAATTAATAAGCCCAATATTTCCGACCCAAGCCCAATACTATTATTGAAAGTGGTCTAAGTCGTTGGGTTGGATGGTGGGGAAGAGGTGGTGGTGAATTGCGACTCGTTGGGGTGCATGAGTCCACACTTGGAGCTCGAGAAGGTGCCTTGAGCTGGACTGCGGGGTGAAGTCCTTCTGCGGACTTGGACGCCAGCTTGAGGCAGTCCGGTGCCGGGCGGCACCTCACGCTCGAGCCTCGAGTCTAGCTAGGGCAAGGTGGAGGAGGTGCGCATTGCCTCGAGCCCCAACTCGAGTTCACCTTGAGGTGGTCTCGAGGCACCAACCTCGACCCTTCAAGTGCTAGGAGGAGGTGTATAATGTTGTGTTCCATAAGTTTTGAACCTAGGTTAAAAGGATGGAAAGTGGTGACTTCAACCACTCCACCCCAAAATATCTTTTGTCAATTTTTTGTTCTCACTCTCTATTAGTAGATGTTATTAAGAGTTATGACATTTGTTTTAGTCATTCTTTACACCGAATTGTTTCTTGTATTATGAGGGATTTCAACGTCATCTCCAAGAGATGAGACTCCCCGTTACCACTCTTACATGTGATGACGACCCAAGAGAAGAAGCCCCGAAAAGGCCGAGCAGTATCAATCGCAAATGCTATCTCCTTAATAGAATTTATACATTTTTATTTTCTAAAAAATTCTTCGCAATATGATTTATTTAAACTATTATTATATAATGAATATTTCTTATTAAATCTACTAATAAATTATTTTTTATTACAAATTCAAGTTTTGAAAATATTTTTTTTACTTAATTTTATTCTAAAACTTCTTACATAAACTAATAAGTAGTAATTTGTGTTATTTGTATTTTATTTTATAATTTTTACTAAATTTAGATTTTCTTAACATACTATAATCCATTTCTTTAATATTACACGATATTATCCTAATATATCACAGGAGTGTTGCGAAAACTTCTACTTTTATAAAAGTAAGTTTTGTAAAAAAAAGTTATAAGTTGTAACAGCATCAAAAGTATGTAGTGGTTGTAAAGAAATTGAAGCAGACAGAGGCCAAATTGGATAGTGTTTGCAAAAAAAAAAACTACTTCTAAAACAAACTTAATTGATAAAAGATCTTTATGTCCCGTGTGTTAAGGGATATTATTTTTGCTTATATTTGCACTTGTTGTTTGTAAATAATGATTATTTTTTCACACAAAATATAAATTCTATTTCATTTAGTATATTTTATATTTATTTTTAAAAATATTTAAAAAACTGAATATTTAATTTAATGATGCTCAAACTAAGTAATATAATTGTTGATTCATACAGAGTAATTAAACTTTGCATTATTGTGGAAAAAATATATTATCATTTTATTAGCTAAACATAGAGATTTAATTTTTTTTATGATATAGGAGTAATATAATTAGATAATCACTGAATTTTTTCTTATTGAAACGGCTTTTGTAACGGTCAATTTTAAAATTTATTAATTTGGGACAACTTTTGAAACTGGAACTGCATCCGCGGCTATTTTGAGTTTTATAAAATATTTGTAACGACTTATCTTGTGGCTGTTACTAAATATAACGGACTAAATAGTAATAATATAATTAACAAGTTTAAAATAGTATTTAAAAATTGTGTTTATAATATACATACAAATTTTTAAAAAATAAAAAAGATAAACAACTCTAATGTAGATCAGGCTCTCTGTCGGCAGCGTCCGTACCGTCTTCTACCTCGAGTCGTCACAATTCCACAAATGAGCGAGCTGCAAATTCATATAGTAAAAAGAAAATGTAAGTAATTGATAAAAATTAATTTCATTTGAAAATGTAATTAAAAATTTGAACAAATTTTAGTTACAGAAAATATATATTATTTTTAGAAATTTCAGAACTATAAATTATAAAAAAGTTATAGCAATTAAATAAAATTATCCAATTTTTTTAATAAATAGTTATTTTCAAAAATTGACTATTATTATTTTAAAACAATTTCAGATTTTACTCATATTTTCTTAAATATCCTAAAATTTCACAAACTGAACATTTATAAAATTACACAAACTATACATATTCACAAATTAACACATAGTACACATATTTATAAAATTATACAAATTACTTTGGACCACATCAGCCCTAGCAAGGAGGAACTCCCTGGCAGCTATAGGGCTCCTTGCAGATGAAAGGTCTTCCTCGACTGAAGAGGACTATTACTAAAACACTCCTAGCTGCGGATAAGGACGATCTACCCTTTATCCTAACCATCCCAACCAACTTTAGCATGATTATTGGGAGTGGGATACACCCTCAACAGAAGGGGGCACTCCTTTATAAATACAGGTATGGTCTCTCCGGAAGAGGGACATCCCTCATACCTTTCTAACACCTTCCTGAGACATTTCTCAGTCTCTAAACACCTCGCTTACTCTCTAAATTTATTCATCATATCTCAATTTATAACATGTTCTTACACATTTTTAATCAAATTTATTCATCATATCTCAATTTACACGCTTTTATCTTCATATTTTTGAAGATCCAATACTAACTTGAGATCAGAGTGCTGACACTTTTTTGGCAGGTCCCCCTTTTAGGATTTGCATTCGTTTCGGACCAAGCCTTGAACGATTGTTCAGATCCATTGGACCCGTGCATTTTTTTAATGCATTAAAGGCAAAGTGGTAAAAAATGAAGTCATGTATATTTACACAAAAAAACCAAAGCAGCTTGAAGCCCCTCCAAGGTGAGTGTTTAACTTTTGACCTAAAAATGCTTTTCTTACTAGTTTTAGAAGCAAAAGCTAATATTTCAAATACTTCAATAGTGCTTTTTTTGAAGCTAAAAGTTGAAAATTACTTTTTCAAAACTCTCACAAACACTCCCCACATCTCGCAAACGAGAGCATGATTTAGATTAGGGTGGTTTATCTTTTTCATTTTCTTTTAGATTGGTATGTATATAATAAACACAATTTTTAAAATACTATTTTAATTTTATTAATTATATTTTTACTATTTCATGCTAGATAAATTATATAAATTTCATATTTACAAATTCAATAAAAAAATTATAACTAAAAATTCAATAAAGTATTATAATAATTATAATAATTTAAATATAAATAAATTATATAAAAATGTACTACATTTGTAACGACTTCTGTAATGGTTTTGGGAATGTACTTCATTATCACAAAACCTATAATCAATACCTAAATTCTTTCCAGTAAATTCGACATACCGTTATAAAAATCGGTCCAAAAATCGTACGAAAATGAGATACAAATACTAGTATGTCTTCGTTTAAAAAAATGTTACTAGAATAGGAATAAAAACTGTTCAAGAGATTATTACAAAACTACAACAAACATTAACAACAGGAGTCACAAAAACTATTATAATATGTGTTAACAGTGATATTACAAAATGAGGTACAAACACCGTAACCAAAAGAGGCATGGCCGTTATAAATAGAGTTCGAAAGACCGTCTTAATTGGGATATACACTTATAACTACATGGGTTACAATGACCGTTCAAATAATAGGTCTAATGAATTCAAAACAGTTGTCCAAAAAGAGTTTCAAAGTCAATTTCTGCATTTGTTCAATTATTATAACAGTAATGTTGGCCGTTGCAACATCTGATATAAAAGCTGTTATAAATTTAAAGCTGATCATTATAAAAGTCGTCCAATAAAATATTTTTTATAGTAAAATTTACCAATATTCATACATTAATAGTATGCGAACCTATAATTTGTTGGTTATGGAACCTCACCTTCATGAACTATGTTAGGCAATTTAATTATAAAATTAATGAGTACAATATTCTTAATCTTGGGTATAAGTAATAAGTCCCTCATCACCCATTAATTAAAAATTAGGATTTGGCCTTTATTTCTAATAGACTTTCCACGAGCCCACTAGCAATTGGACGCAAACTTTATTTTAATTAGTCAAGATTCCAAAATTTAGATGTATATCTTCAATTATATGAATTCAATAAATTAAAATTTATTATTTTGTTGAATATTGTTTAGTAATTTGACCCATTATAAATATTAAGATATTACTATAAATATTATTTTCTCTTTAATGATAATTTATTTTTTAGACGAGATGGTCATTTCACATGGTATAAGAGTCGGGCAAAATAAGAGATTTTAAATTTGAATTCTCATTTTTATAGAATTATATATACAAAGAAAAAATTACATGCAGAGTTTGCACGTGAAGGGGGTTGAGTTAGAATCTTATTGTCACTTGTTTATACTATTTATAAAAAAAAAAATAGATTTCACGTGCATAATTTGTTCACAAAGAGAGCATACTCAGATATCCAGAATATTGCAATTTTTATCCCAAAGTATAAGGTTGTTTTCAATACTAATCTCATACTTCATGAAATAACCAATATTATAGTCCTACACTTTAGAAAAAAGTTGCAAAGTTAGTCCTACTGTAAAAATATTACAACATTTGGAACTAATTTTGGTAGTGACTTTGCAATATTTTTCCAAAGTATGTAATTAACTTTACAATATTTTCCTAGAGTGTGGGACTAATATTGCAATAGTGAAACTAACTTTGCAATATTTTCCTAAAGTGTGGACTTATATTAGCTATTTCAAAAAATATTAGACTAATATTACAAATTATTCTATATTTTGCGACCGAAAATATAATTTTCTCCTCAAATGTTAATCTATATCTATACTATATAAAAAGAAAATGTTTTTTTCTCTCACAAACGGCGGTTATAACACCGCAGCACCAATTTTACCGTTATACCAATTATACCTTTAAGTTGATTTTCTTTTTCTTTTTGTTTTCTTTCTTCTTTCTTTTTTAAAAAAATATAATATATTAGTTTATATACATTTTTTTATTTATAATAGGGTAAATTACACTTTGCCATCCGAACTAAGACCGTTTTTACACTTTGGCATCTAAACTTTTTTTTATGTCAATTTGCCATCTCAACTTTACAAAATTTTGCACTTTGCCATTTTTAACTATTTTTTCACCAAGATTTTGTAAAAAAAATCATCACATGCAGTCCACATGTGATATTTAAGGGTTATATAATGCGATATTTTTCACATATGCATAGCATCAGATGTTTTTCCGGCAAAAAAATCAGCAAAAAATCGATCATATATGGTAAAGTGCAAATTTCGCAAAGTTGAGATGGCAAGTTGATTAAAAAAAAAGTTTATATGCCAAAGTGTAAAAACGAGCATAGTTCGGATGGCAAAATATAATTTACCCTTTATAATATAATATAAAATATAAAAATATTATTTATTATATACATGCAGAAATCACGTACCGCTACGGCTAGTATTAAATAATTTTGGTTCAAAGGAGCTAAACTTCAACTTTTTTGTAGGTGGATTGTTGTACAATAAATAAGCAAATGCCGACGTCAAATACAACAATGAGAATGGAATATTTCATACTAAAAAAGTGGGTCTTCTTAGGATTGTCAATTATATTGACAGAAATTTTCTTTTGCTGCTGATAATTAAATGATCCAGCTGACTTTTCTTGGCAAAGTAGCTTCGACTAATGATACAGAAAAATTGAAAAAAAAAGTATCTAGAATAATATGTTCGACGATTTTTATAATAATAAAATAAATTATATTGATATTTTTTAAAATTAAATTTTAATACAAAAATACCTCGTATTTTTTACAAAATTATCGGTAATAACCCTTTAGAGTGTTAGCATGCTGTACTTAGTGTTTGTATAAATTTTTGTCACTTATTAGAGGATATACTTGTAATTAAATTAAAATTTTAAAAAATATGATTATAATTTTGAAAAAATAGAAAATATTTATGTATTTGAACATAGATTTAGTTAGAAAGTATAAATGTAATTTATCTTAATAATAATGTAAATATTAATCAAATAAATAAGATAATAAAAAGTGTAGCATTTACGTACCCATTCTTTGAAATAGTTAAATTATTAAATTTATATTCCACCCCCTCCCCACCTCCTTCTAGTAGGAGCAATATTTTTATACTTCTAAAGACAAAGTCTAACTCTTACTTTGATCTTATCATCTTACACAATTAATATTTTCAACAGCTATATATGTATTTAAGGGTATTTATCCGGAAAAAAATATAATTTTAGTTCCATAAATTAGAGGTGGTAATTTTAAATTTTATTCAAATTAAAATTTGAATTTTGGTCTTGTAATTTTAAAAATAGTGACAATTTTAGTCCTTTTTTGCTATTATATTGTCAAGATTGTTATTAACATGAATTAATAACAAAAAATGTGCATAAAGTTGTCACTAAATATAATTAGTGACTCATGTATAGTGACGATCTAGTGACAATAAATAATAATTGTCACTATTTTATGTTGTCACTGTAAATGTGTCACTAATGTATTTACTGACAACTTTATACACATTTTTTGTCACTAATAATTATATAGGCAAGATTAAAATTATTGTCACTCACTATATATTATTAATTATAATTTTAAAATTATCACTTGATAGTTTGTCACTAACAGTGAGGGAGCCAAAAAAATAATTTAGCCCTGTCATAATTTAATTAGTTAATTTATTGAATAAAATATTAAATTCTTCAAACGTCATCATAAAGAGAGAGAGAGAGAGAGAGAGAGAGAGAGAGAGAGAGAGAAATTTGACGACATGAAAAAAATGAGTGATAACATAATGTTACTAATTATATATATATTTAATGATAATAATTTTTTATTTATCTCAGTAATGAACTTTATAATTTCAATAGCGATTATTGTTTTCCATAATTAGTTTATTATTAGTAGAATTTAATAAAAAAAAATAATGTATAAAGTTGTCACTACAGGAAATTAGAAACATATATAAAAGTGACATTGTGACAATAAATCATTTATATTATTAGATTTTATTGTTATTAAGTTGTCAATATATATAGAAGCATCACTAATTATCTATAGTGATAACTTCAAGCACTATTTTTCACATGGGATAAAAAATACGATCACTTAATATATTTTTTGTGAAAATTTTAATTATCACTTATATTTTGTTATTAATATTATATTTCTTTGTAGTAAGTTTTAAATTTGTAAAATAATAATTGCAAGTTAAATATACCATATAATGATAATAAAATTAGTAAAATTGTAGAAAGTAGGAATATTTTTTTTGGAGGGGGGAGGGGGGGGCAAGCCTGTCGGCCTCTAGGGCCAGACAACGCCTGGATTCGCCCCTGGTCACTAATATCATCTTAATTTCCACATCATCATCAGTCATGTCAGCACCTAAATTGGGGTTTTCGGTGAATATGATGATGTGACAGTCCAAACTGTAATTTTTAATTGTAGTTTTTATCCTATATCTAGAAGGAGTTGGCAATCAGCTCAAAAAAGGAGTCGGCAATTTTGGTCCTCTTACTTTAGATGTAGTGATTTTAGTCCATTTTCTTTCAAAATAGTAGGGATTTTGGTCTTTAAGCCCAATCAGTGATACATTTTAACTTTTTATGATAAAAACTCAATAGTTCTATTACATGCTTTTAATCAGATTCAATATATTTCCAAAATAATATTAAGCCTTTAAAAATTTCATACTTTAGTTGAACGCCTTACCACCGGTTTGAGCCTTAGATTTTATGCGCAGGTACTTGACTCATTCAACAACAAATATAGTGAGACGTCTACAATACACCAAGATCTGAGGTAGAATACTTGTAAGGATAGATTTATCGTGTAAGTTTATGAAATGCTATATTTCTTAATATTATGATTAAAAAAACAGATTGAAAAGAACTTGAGCCGGATATCTAAATGTTCTTTCAAGATCTAAGAGATATTCAAAAGACAGTTTAAAACTATGTGTATATATTAATTTATATAACTACGAAAATAGAATTTCTGCACCAACAAACCCTTCCACCATCACCTGCACCAGTACAACCAACCATTACCATTTTTTATGCTGCCCCTTCTCTCCAGACACCTCCCACTCCACAAGTTTATCCTTAGACCACTCAGTATACCCTCCCTGCTACCTATCTAAGGAACGAAAGATTGATTGATCTGCTCCTCGATCGAGGGTGAAATAGGAAGAATTAGAAGAAAGATGGACGAGATATCTCTTTATTGGTGCTTTACTCGAATCTCTATGGATTAGATATCTCATTGCATCTGTTGTTGTTTATTGTTCAAGAAGCCAAGTACTCATGACCATATGCTGTGGTAGTATGGTTGGAAGAAGTTCGTAAAACTAACACTATGTTTGGATTGGGTTTTGGCCTATTCCTGAGATGGGCCAAAAACCAAATCCATATTTGTTTTTTTATTTCACACATCTTGATTGTGTGTTTTTGTTTTATTTTAGTAGGTTTTGACTTTTTGGGTAGTCTAAATATAGGACCCAAATATAATTATATTTAGAAATATATATAAAAAAAACATGATTTGACAATTAATAGTAACCTTTTTCTCCTAAATCCCGACATCAAACATACACCACTTATTTTAAACTATTTTATATTATCTCAAAACACAAATCCAAACATACCATCTATCTCAAACACACACTTATATATCTCTATTTTTCTCTCTCTATCTCAAAAACACACTTATATATCTCTATTTTTCTCTCTCTATCCCAAAAACACCAAAACAAAACACTCCAAAACCTAATACAAACACTACCTAAGAGTTTGGAATACACCTGATGGCAAGGTAATAAAACCAAGGTATGAAGTTTATCAAGACTTAATTTTATTTCGAAAGCATACTTAGTGTTATTAAAAGCATGTGATACGGCTATTGAGTTTTTTATTATAAAAAGGCAAAATGATCTCTAATTGGGATGAATGACCAAAATTACTACTATTTTGAAAGATAGAGGACTAAAATCATTACATCCAAAATTAGAGGATCAAAATTGCTAACTCCTTAGAGATACAGAATCAAAATTATAATTAAAAATTACAATTTGGGCTGGCACGTCATCAAAGATGGCTGATGATGTAGAATTTTTTTCGATCAAATTAATCAGAAAGTATTAAAATTACCATAAGTTTTAAAGGTATAAGACCAAATTACAAATTTTAATTTGAAGAGCACTAAAATTACCACCCCAAACTTAGAGATCTAAAATTGCATTTTTCCTCATTTATCCATTGAAATATTTAAACGGTCAGCTCCTTCTTCCATCTTCTATGATTACGAAAGTCCATCTTATGTTTCCTCCATACCAAAGTCATAAATTGATTATTTAGTTGTTGATAAATAAAATTTAAAACATGTTATTAAATTATTAGTTTATAAAATGATTGTTTTTTGTCCAGAACTTTGTTAATATATTCATAAAAGGGTTAATTTAATTTATAATGTTTATGCCACTACAAGAGAACAAACTTTCAGAGATAGAAACCAGAGATGAAATATTATCCGTCAAAAAATTTTAACCTTCAGAGACAGAGTCACAGACGGAAAAAATTTCCGTCTTTAATAATAAACTAATTTGATAGCATTTTTTTAATGAATTGACCTTTAAAAAAACTTTTTAAGAAAATAAAATTATAAAAAATATTCCGCCTCTAATTCCGTCTTTGATATGAAATTAAATACAAAAATTTAAGACGGAAAACTTTTCGTCTCAAAAATCATAATTCAGAGACGGAATCAGAGATGGATTTTGAATTTTTATTTTTTAAAAAAAATCTGTCTTTGTTTCCGTCTCAGAATTTAGACTTCTAAGATGGAATCAAAGATGGATTTTAAATTATTTTTTTTAAATCTGTCTTTATTTCCGTCTCTAAATTGTTAATCTAAAACAAAAACCAAGATAACATTGATAAATAAAGTCATTTTTTGTAAGCCCTAATTTTTTCCTATCCATCGGTGCTTCTCCACCAGGATCACCACCCGAACCCTGACGGAATTTTCCACCACCCAACCCCTCGCCTCAGTCTTCTCCCTCGCCGACTGCCACCACGGGGCGCCACCACCACAACCAGCTGAAGTAACGCGGCGGAACAACGGCTGCCACCACCACTATCTCTCTCCCTCTCTCTTTTTCTCTCTCTCTCTCAAATTATTAGGTACGCTTTCATTTCTTTTTCCAGATTTCTGATTTTTTTTTTAGTTTTCTGAAAAATTGTGTTTATTTTTGTGAATTTCTGGAAATTTGGGTGAATTTATGACTTCGTGAATAATTTCTGAATATATAAAAAAATTGAGTTTATTTTTATGAATTTCAAAAAAGAAGGGTGAAATTGTGACTTTGCAAATAATTTATGACTTAATGAAAACTTGGGTTTGATTTGTGAAATTTGTGAATTTGCCAATCCATAATTCTGAGGATTTGTGAATATTTGTGTTATCTTTCAATAATGGTTATGTAATTGTTGAATATTTTCGGACATTGGGAAATATTTTAGGAGAATTATTGAGGTTTTAGATTCACCTTTTAGGAAATAATTTAGATTTTATCACACTTAGTCTTTAATTAAGATTATAATAGAGTTAACATAATATAGTTTTATATTATAATATATATATATATATATATTATATATATATACTACAAAATACTACAATAATTAAAAAATTCAGCATGTTCTGGTTTTGATGTATACAAAAACTTAGCCAGCATGTTTCGTGTTTTCTACTTTTATGGAAATGCAGGCAGCATATGAGATGCTTCACATAATTTAATTATTGTTGGCAGCGAATGAGATCCTGGATTTATTACAGTTTGTTTTGGACAAAGTCAGCTAAAGGAGTCCTGTTCACTGTGATTTACTTTTGTTTTTGTACTTGGTTATTGAGGTATTTGATTAATAATCTACCTCATGTCTAGTTGATGATTTGAGACAGCCTGCTATCATCTGTATGCAATTATGTCTTAGTGTGTATATGTTCATATACACATTATGGAAATTAATATATATAACTTTGAAGGCCTGGATATGCTTATCTATGGATTTTATGGATTTATGAATATGCCTGAGGATCAGCCTTAAAAAGACATCATAATTGCTCAAAGATCATCGGCATATCTGAATATGTATATAAAAGAATATTGTATTGTGTTCATGATCTACTGTAAATGTATTCATACATATTCTTTTGGGTACTTATTGTATTGTGTTCATGGTCTTTTCTCATTGATGGTTAGTAAAGAACAAGATGAAAGTGAGTGTGAGAAATTCAAAGACCTACTAAAGTTGTCATATTAGAGTCTTGGTTTAATGATAATAGGTCATTGGAACTTCTGAATTAAGACTCTCTGTAGCCAATGAATAAGATAATCTATGAAGTGGATCCGTGGAAGGGAAGTTCTAGTTATAATTCAGGAACAACTTGGCTCTGTTAAATCCTGTTGGATGTTGGCTTGGTTGACTGGTGAAAGCATACCTGGGTTGTTGAGATTTACTGACTAGTTCTTATTTTATTTTCTGTCAGTGGCATACCATTGACAACATTGTACTTTAGCTATGACTCACACATTCTATAGGCAACAAGATTTTGGTGTTACTCTACAGGCAACAAGATTTTGGTGGAGATCGTTGAGATGATGTAGAAGTATAAGTACTCTACAGGCAAAAACTATGGATGCTCTCTTTTTATTTTCAAGTTTCCTACTGACTTTATCCCTATGGTGTTATTGTTTGCAGCTTTGTTCTTTCTTGTTTTTGTTGGTACCTCTGATTTGTTTTAAACTGAGGGACTGATTCATGGAGTATTATCTACCTCTTTTTGGGTATTTTTCATCAGTATTATTTCGCACCTTTTTTTTTTATCATTTTCGCATTTGTTGTTCTTTGATATGTTTGACTATTTAATAATTGGATTTCTGTATTAGAACTTTGTAGTGACCTTATCCTGATAACATTTTGTTATTGGTCAATGCAGTTGTAGCAAAAGTTTTCACAATCACCAGCTGATTAGGATGTGGATTATATCGACAAAATCAATGTTTATGGATATGTTGAATTTTTGTGTTGTCTAGTTGGTGCAAATTGGACCAACATCTTTTGAGGAAACTAAGATTATTATTTAGACTAAGTTGGATGCAAATTGGAGCATGTGAATGAATATGAGTTGGTTTTGTAGTTGTACACCTTTTTTGGATGAATGCAAATTGTTTTTGTATGCAAAATTTGAGCATGTGTGCAAAATTATTGTATTTATCTATCAAATTAGGGCACCTTTACTTCGTTGGATGTGATAAAAATCTGATTGACAAAAGTGTGACTAAAATGGTGATAACCAATTGAGTGATTGCTAAATATTTTATTTACTTTGTAGTTGTTGGCAAAGATTAAATTGCACTGTAGCCGTGTTTCATCAATGTCCATCAATCAGTCAAAGGTCATGTCATGTAGTGTAAATACTTTATTGCCCTTATAGAAAAAACAAAAGGTATAGTGCATTCTTTTCTTTGGCAATGCTGTCTACATCTTGTATTTGTCTTCCCTTGCAAGCTTGCTCTATCTTTTCTCCCACCAGGTGATCAATTCTCATTCTTGTACCAGTGTTGCACGGCATTTTGGTGGATTGAAGGTACAGGGAAATAAGTTCCGGCCACTCAACCGAACGACTCATCGTAATAAAGAGGTTGGTTTCGTTGTTGTTATGCTTTGTGATTCCACTTGTGTTTAAACTTTGTTTTGTTCCCATTCCACTTGGTATAATCTTTGGCTAGTTTAAACTTCGTGTGGTGCTGGCTGCCCCCTTGGTAGAAATTTGTGGGATGTCAATTCCACTAAAATATCGATGTATTTTCTGGCCTTTCCATCGCATGAACCCCGCCATTGCTTAATATATTTTACTTGGTAAGACTACTTTTACCCATTTGTATAAGTTTTATGTAGGTTATGTTGTATTTATGCTCCTGTCGGATGTGTGTTTGCTATAAAATTCCAATTACAGTTCAGAAAAATTTGCTTATGTACCGTCCCACTTACAGTGTATATGTTGTAATCGCCTGACATAATAATCTGCTATTGTTCCGAGTGTTAGCTTTCTATTGTACGTGTGCTCGTCCAACCCCCTTGCCAATCTATTTTCCATAGATTATGCCATTTTTCTTGACTACCAAGAATTGGTGTACTGGTTGTGGGTGTGAGTGTACGTGTAAGTTACTGGAATCTTGTACCCATGTTGATTATGAGGTACAACAAGCTTCCGAATGAGCAAAATCCATTTACATTTGTATCTTCCTGTAATTGATCTTAAAAATTTGTGACCAAAGTTATTTTAGACAAAACGTGCGGCAATGCCCCAATCAGCATCTCGTTCTGATCGTTCCTCCCGTACCAATCCAATGGAGTAT
This sequence comes from Sesamum angolense, assembly GCA_034509725.1. Classification (NCBI taxonomy): domain Eukaryota; kingdom Viridiplantae; phylum Streptophyta; class Magnoliopsida; order Lamiales; family Pedaliaceae; genus Sesamum; species Sesamum angolense. The sequence continues at coordinate 56,832 of JACGWL010000603.1, forward strand.
ACATCTACCGGTGATTCAAGTGTTGTGCGCACATGCGTGCGTGGTTACGAGGTTGTGGTTCGTACGTCATGGACAAATGCTAATCCTGGTCGTCGGTTCCGAGGTTGCCCTGGTGACAATGTATGTCTTTGTACGTTGGAACTTTAATTTAATTTGCGCATGTTGTTTCAAGCATTCGTATATCACGTAAACTCGAAAATTATCCTTTGTCTAATAATTTTCGTCTGTGTGCCTAGGGGAGCTATTGTGGTGTTTTCTAGTGGGTCGATCCACCGATGTGCCGCCGGGCAAAGGAAATCATTCCTGGGTTGCTGTCCCGTCTGAATGATCAAGAAAGACAATTGAATGAATACCGGCAAAAGGATTTTAAGAAAGAGGCTCTAGAAGGCAAGCTTATAACATATCGTTTGATGGGGATAGTGGCATCTGTCGTCACCTTTGTGCTGATAATTCTGTATGTCCGCGCTGTAGTATCATGCATATGACTACTTATGTTGCGTGTAGGACAACTGACGTTTAATCAAGCGAGATGTTCGTACATCTCGTTTATACGTGCTTTTGCCATGTTAACTTTCGATACCATAAGTTACCCGTGCCTCATTTGTTTTTGACTTGCGAAGACGAAATGGAGTATGTTTCTCCGAAATATATGTATGTTCATATAGTTTCCATCTGTTGTATATGCTTTATCTTTGTATGAAATCATATAAGCATATAAGTAGCTTTGATGCGTTGTGACATATCTACGATATAAACCATTACATTTTATGGAATATTCCATTACTGTAATTTTTTCACACGATAATTCTATCTTCATCCTGTACGTATTCCTGCATATATGGCACCGATGGTTTGGTCATAACTATGTAAATGACACCAACTTCATTTTATCATCTACCCACAACCACTGCAATTAAGTCGAAAATATACTTTAGTAATTGTATCTGTCATATACACCTATCATACATTTGGACAGGTCAATCAATCGTTTCTAAGCTTGATGGGAAATATATTAAATACCATAATAAGAACTATTTCATGTAGTAGCATTTATTGTGCTTTCATAATTATGTCCAGTGGTAGTTGGAGAAGCAACTATAAAACCCCCTACAACTTCACTAATATCAAGTTCTCTTCAATTAAACACTTTGCCTCGCATTGAATCCCCCATTTCTCATTTTATTCCTGAAACACCTAAACCGTGACTATGGCTGGCGATGGTCGGTACTGGCAGCAACAACTCTTCTACTGCTCACACTGGATACCGGAGATTGAAAGTACTTTTGTCGAGTCACTTCTTGAGCACCACCGCAAAGGCACGTTTCATCACGATCGGGTTAACTGTCATGCCGTCCTATGTGCCTGTTTCGACATAAATGCAAAATATGGAGCAACATTTCCTTATTCGTATTGCCAATGCAGATTGACCAAGTTGAAGATACGATACAGTGTCTTCCACTGGATTACGCGATTGGCGGCTGTGGAGTGAGATCCAAAGCAAATGCAGATAAGCGCCGACGATTATGTTTGGGAGCAAATTACAAAGGTATTACAAGCGTATCAGTTAACACGTTTTTACATAATATCTGTTGCCAAGATCATACGTGTACCCATCTTCATTTTATACAATACCACTTTCCATTGCACATTATCAGGCAAAGAAAATTGGAAAGGCGTACGTGAGGGCAGTGGAGCCGCACTGGAATGCTTTGCTGATGCTCTTTGGTATTGCAAAGAATCTAATTACGTTGACGATGAGCAGGATTTCTTCGACCCTTCTGGAACCTGCCCTGATGATGGTTGGGTTCATGAAATCCCACCTTCTGTCGAAGAATCTTCTGAGTACGAGTCTGACGGTTACATGGATGTCGACAGCGAATTAGACCCGTCCTGGTGGGCGTTCATCCAAGAATATTACGCCTCCGATACTGATACCGCCAGTGTGAACATGAACATGGGTAATAATCGCCGCCGTCCTACATCTGAGCCTCAAAGTCCAATCCAGCCATCTAGCCATAATTCGAATGCAACTCCAAGTTCTTGTGCATCTAACGAGCCGGAACATGTGGCTAAATCTCCCTCACCTCTGCTTGATAGGTATCTCCTCCGCTGACCACCTAAAAAGCCAAAGTTCTGAACTGTCCTGGTACCATGCACGGACGGTTGACTTTGAAAAGCAAATTATGGATGCATAACTAAGTATTATGGCCAATGCAAGTACTTCAGTGAGCATAGGGTACTATTATGACTGGACTTTGGCTTAACTTAATTCTACCTAACGTAGTTTTTGCGGGGCAGGCATCTTTTGCAATATTTTAGATAACCTGTCAAATATTATATAATTTAGGGAAACGGTGCCTTGAATTTTTGGGTCTTCTTAAACACAAGGTTTGGCTTGTCACTGTTGATGCTTTCACGCCAAATTGTAAACCCTCATCTTATATATATTATAAAGCTCTCTTTAAGTTATGTTATAACTTAAAGAGTTTATATTTTGGAAAAATTTGTTATACAAAGTTCATATGTACGTGTAATACAGAGTCCAATAAAGAATGTGTCATCACTGTGTATTACTTTTTGGATCGAGTAATATTGTAACATTTTTAACATGCATGCAAAAATTGTTTTTCAAAAATTTTCCTAGATGGACTGTAGCAAAGTAATCTGAACCAAACACTTTCTACAGTTTTTAACCTTGTAATTGGCCACGACGTATAATGGCCATATATACTGATTTTGGTCTACGTTGTAATTTTTATTAGGTCCACTTTGTAAATGACCATGAAATCTGTCTCCGTTATTTATTTTGGCTACATGCATGTAAAATATGTGTAAATTTATAAAACTATTGCAAAAAAAAAAAAACAAATACAACATTGTTTTTAAATTTTCCCTTTTTTTTTTCCTGCCCCTACTCTTTGTTATGTTTATGCATGAAATATGTAATTGTCGTGTACTAGCAAGCATTTTTTTATATAAATTATTTGCATTGGGAGAAAATGACACCGAAATATGCCCATATAATGACATATATAAGATTTCTTCCAATTAGGAGGAACCAAATTTTGGATCCAAAATTGCAGGAATTTATTGTGAATTGTGGATTAAAATATGGTTTGTCGTTTCATTAGTTAATTACATCAGTTATGTAAAAATTAAATTTGGAATCAATCAACTTGTACATTTTATTGTACGCCGAATAAAATAAAAGTGTTGTGACATAGTTTATTGGGCCTATGCTTCCTATAAGTGACACATTAGAAATTTATATTATTGTTGATGAACGTGCATGGCATTGATTCCATTAGCTAAACCTGGAAGACATGTCCGACGATTTGTAGGGATTTGAAAAGCTATTTTTTGCCTCACGAATAACACTTCCGATTGAAGGGTGAAGTGTGTTGTGACATGTAAGATTCGGCCATATCTTTCGCCATGGATTGTTGTGCACAGCTAATCCATTTCACAAGCAACCAGTTACTTCCCCTTTAAATCAAATGACATGACATGATAATGATGACACCTCTTCATTGCCTAGGGACCGAAAACCCAACAGTCACATTGTAAGTAAACATTGATTTGGGGTTCCTCCACCTTTAAAGGTCGGTGAACCTTCGTTCCCCCTCCCTCCATCACCCTTTCATCTAAAAACCTTAGACACTTTTATACGTCCATTATACATTGCTCTTCAATGGCTGCCCCAAACGTACCACCCCTTGCCAGCGGCGGAGATGCTAACAACGAGCCGAACAACCCGCCTTTTGAACCTCCGTTGCCACAAGCACGATACTTCTACACGTATCGTTGGCCTCGCGCATGTGACAAGGCCTTCATCCGAGGCTTGTACCGGCAGGCCCGCAACGGCCACAGGCAAGTTGGTCGTACACCCAATATGCATGCACCTCCTTCGCGAGTCACTTTGTAAACTACGTCGCTGACTGGAACTACAAGTACAAAGTCCTCAAGCATCGCCTTAACCATCTCCGCCTGCGCCACAACACATTCCGTCGTATTTTGGCAACCCCAGGATTCCGTTGGGAACTAGAAGAAAACATCGTCCATGCCTCCATCGACGACTGGCAACGACTATTCAATGTCTACCATGACCTTTTTCTAAGTTCTTTTTCCCATTCCTATTTTTAATTTTTCATTAACATGTTCGGTACATAGCAGGAAATTGACTTCGCACGGGCTTTTACCAAGGAGACCCGGATTGGCACGAGCTGTCCACAATCTTCGAGCCAGAGGAAGAACAAATGGCACCGATGCAGGTATATGACATATCTAGTGGTGATGAAGCGGAGGATGATGATACAGATGAGGATGATGCACCAGGCAAGGAGGTAAGTAATGAAGAGTCCGATGGCAATCGTGGAACTGAAAGTGAATCCAGCGGTGATGAGGAGGGTATGGACGGTAGCAACGACGACAACGGGAGTAGCGATGGTGGAAGCACTGTTTCAGACCCGAAAGAGTGAAATCCGTTGACGTCGGTGGGGCGATCCGTATTTTGGGAAGGACTATTCCTGTTGGTATTACCTTTTTCGAACAACTTGTGCACGTGCATATTTTGGTAACATATGTTGTTTGCATTTTTTTTGGTAAAGTTTGGACGACGAAAAGATTGTATAACATGCTGGTAGGACTAACAGTAGGTAAGTTATGTTTGTGAAGTACTTCGTATGGTTGTTTGTTAATGATGTAACTTCGTTTATGTACTACTGATATTTTATTTACGACCGGTCATCGCTTAATTTTTTTGGGGCTCTTCCGAATTCATTACCCGAAAATATATTAAAAAAGAAAGAATTTCGCACAATTTAAATAAACAAAGTGTGACATAAATTTTTTTCAAAAAATTAGCATTTTTGGGAAAGCTGGGCAGAAATGCATGTTTTTATGACTGCGGGCAAATGAGCAGGAACATTATCTATTCAATTGGAAAAATAAAATACATATATATATATATATATATAGCATAATGTCAGCGCCATACGCAAGCATTGGTAAGACCTGTTTTTTTCACTATTAATAAAATCGATTATTTTTGCAAATTACATATACTTTCGCTGAGTAAAAAATTATTATAAAATTAATTTGAGATATAATACATTGGCGACATCATAGTTCATCATTGGACACGTTTATTTTTATCCAATTTTGGTTGGGAATTTTGAGATTTGATTTTAATTTTTTTTTATTTTACATCGATTTATGATGTAAAATATGTAATGATTGATTTACGGAATACCCAAATTTTATTAGAATTTAATATTTTTGTTGGCCAATGTCCAAAAGCGTAGCAATTATACTACCACTGCTTTTCAAAAGCAATTCGACAACAATTATGACTTTAATTAAATAAATTCATAAAGAGGAAAAGTTTCCAATTTAAATGACTATTTTAGTATGTGGATTTTTCTCAGGTAATGTTATTTTTGTTTTACAATATATAAATCTGTTTATGGTAATGTGTCTTTACTAATGGAGTCCACATATTAATCAATTGTAATAAATATTGATGGAAAAAAAAAACATATGATATTACCACTCCGTTAAAGCATTAACTCAATTGTAATAGTAGATCATGTCCTCAGATCATGCTTGCATATAACATGTTCGAAGTACGAGTAGCGAGCATCCAAAAAACACATCACAAAGGTCACAGCCATCTACATCCGTTTCACATAAATAGGGATGCAGATATTTCGAACACCATCATATTATTAAACGTAATTCATGTAAGTCAATCACTCCTTACCGCTCAGCATAAGAGCAACCATACGAGCTCTTGCATCATCCGGAAGACTGAAGAAGAGATCCATTTTCTTGGGGTTCTCGACAAGACGATCAGAAATGAGGATCTGCTCGTTCAAGTCGAGACCTGGTATGCTGCCTACTGCAGCAAACACCGCAGAGCGTTTCTCAACTTCCTCGTAGTCCACAAAAAGCTTTTTGCTGATTTCACTTAGACGTTGGTTGGCAGCGTCATAGAAAGTGTTAACAACATCTGTCAAACCATCATCCGTGTGGGTATTAATTTTCTTACGCTTTTTGCCAGAGCATGTTGGTTTTTTTTGGCTCGCAGTTGAAGTGACGTTACGGTCAACGTTTTCATGAATATCCCCAAGAGCACCACTGTCGTTTCCGACATACCCCACACCGGGACACCATTCAGCAGTGGGGACGTAATAGCCATGCATTTCGGTATCGGCCACTGTGTCTGCCTCATTCCCTTTCGGATGCGCCTCAACAATCACCTCTCCAATGGCTCTGTCTTTACCGAAAATTTCCCGCCAAGCGGGAAAAAAGGGCCGGGACTTGTATCGGATAGTCCTTGCACTTGCATCAATCTGTTAGAATTTAGTGACCGAGTATAAAACATACGGCCAAAATAAATTTGAAGTTAAACATGCACGATAAAGGCTGGAATTTTTGCGAACGTACCTTGCAGTATTCATCCCAAACATCTTGACTGTCAACTGTTATCATGCTCCTACTATCATCCCATCCAAAACCACTCTTGCCCATCATACACATCAGTGTTCCATAATGTTTTTTCCACACATGTATCTTTGAGTTGATATGTGGCTCGGCTCTGATATCAGTGTTAGGCAGCTGTTTGCACATAATCGCCTCCAGTTGGTTTAAATACCCAGCACGGAACCCATTCTCACACTTCCACCCCATAGTAACAATAGTACGCAATGCGTTGACAAGAACTTCTTCCTCCCTCTGTGTCCACGTTCTACGAGTGTTACCCTTGTCGGCCTTGGCCGACAACCACGTGGTTTGCTAGTCCCTTCCTCATTGAACAGGTTCATCTACATTGTGAAAAAAAAGATAGAATCATCAGCAAAATGTGGGGAACTAAGTTATTTTTTTGAAATGTTCTCGCTGAAAAAACTGGCATAAGGCACATAAACATCCCATAACAGATAAACAATATGCTAACAGTCAGTGCTTTACACATAAGTTCCACGTACATAAAAAGGATACAAGTAATTCTCAAACTCGGACATGAGTCACTATTATCAAAATGATGACATATGTATATTATAAAGCGATTTAAGCCTATATAGAAACGATGTCACTCTAAAAGTCAATTGCGATGTGTCCATTCTGTATACATATCGGTTGCTAAGGCATCACGCCAAGCTGTCCATTGTGGAGTCGCATCTAGAGTGGAAACGACTTCTATTACGTGGTCCACTGACATGTCAGCTTCATCGGGTAATTCACCTTCTAGTGGGTCGTCAGGCATCTCCATGCGCACAAAGTTATGTAGCAAACAACAAGCTACAATAATTTGGTTTTGGACTCGGATAGGATAGTAAGATGGACTTCGAAGTATGCCCCAACGTGTTTTCAACAGCCCAAACGTTCGTTCTATCACATTACGGGCTGAAGCATGTCTCAGGTTAAACAGCTCACGTGGACGTTGGGGACCTTCGTTGCCACGATCCCATTCTTTCAAGTGATACCTAACACCCGGTATGGTGTAAGGAACCCTTCCACATTTCCGTATCCATTATCGCATAAGTAGTAATTCCCTACAACATTGAAAAATATTTAGCACCATAATTCAATTTATGGGAATACATGTAATGTGCATATCATCAAATTTCACATGACGGATCGACATCGGTTTATGACAATTACCCGTTGGAACTTTAACGCCCGCAGGCCGGTGTACAGCATCACGCAGTACACGACCGTCGGCGGCACTTCCTTCCCAACCACTCAAGACATATGTGAACATGCCTTCAATATTGCACAGCCCCAGAACATTGGTGGAGATTTGTCCCTTTCTATTCCAATAACGTCCCTTGTCAGAATCAGGCACACGGACCTCTATATGTGTTCCATCAAGAGCTCCCAAACAACCCTATAAATATCACAGAATATAAAATAGTAAATATCGCACCATTCAGTATTGGTGATTGATGTATGTAAAATTAGTATTTGGTATAACATAATGGAGTAGTAAGCATCACCTTAAACCACCGCCAACGTGAATCTTGGCATTCATCATCAACTGGGAGGGGACGTGCCAACAAAATCGAGCTTAACCGCAGCACGGCTTTCAAAACCGAATGAAAATGCTTACTTATGGTTCGCCCGGAACGTATAAAGTCATGCTTCATTACACAATTTTTCTTATGATGGGCAATCACACTCAGGAATATGGCTACTTGCTCAATAACGGATACATGTCTCGTACCTCGCAATCAACCCGCGGTTTCCAACAATTGACAAAGACGGCCAAATGTATTTCGGGACATTCGCAAATTGTCAATACATTTGACATCACTAATATCGATGATTTGGCTAAGGTGTTTCACTTGATCGGGTATCCTATTATACATTTTATATTGACGTGTACCAATGGTAATGCAAGACCGACGGCGAGATTGCCGACGACGGTGAAGAGCAACAAATAAATACAAAGCAAATACAATTTCAATCACAATTAGTTGGAGAGAGACGAAAATCTTTAAACGGCGTGCCCTATTCATCCTATACACAACAAATTAGAAATATTAATTAATTTATATTGCAATGGAGCTAAGTGAGTTACACCGTAAATGAACATGCAATAACCAAGCAGACAGATGGGTACATATATGAAAGGGTTATTTGTGGCCGTCAAGCAAATTAAAAAAAAAGAATGTCGTGAAAACTATGTACTAATACCCTAAAGTTTTGTTGGTGTATAGCTATTTTATATTACAAAATTGTGCCGGTTAAGAGTTCGAATAAACCCATCAATAAATTGAATCACGTGGGAAGAATTAAATGTAATATAAATAGTAAGACAAAACATATGTTGGCATGAACAACAGGGCTCGTTCACGTCACGGCAAAACATTTTGATGCAGTGGTAGAGTCCACAAAAAGATGAAGAGATATATTTGCCGAGGAGAGGAAATAGCGGCAAAATATAGGACATTGTATATTGTTTTTTCGGAATCAACAAGCCGGACCATAAGAAGCCATTAAAGTGGTTGCTTAACTTATGAAATAACAAACCTTCCACGAAATCTCAGGTAATGTGCAAACTTGAAGCTCCGGACGGCGCTACGGTGCGACGATCTCCTATCGTGAACCGTGACCCCAGTATCGCATCCACAAATCTAAAAACACAAAACATACTACTTATTAGCAGTCACATACAAAAAAAAATGTGAGGTAATGCACAAGTAGTACCCCCTGCAACTTGCTTACCTCCGTGAGTTAAGATTTTTGGATGGAAAATAGAGCCTCAAACACGGTAGAAATCCACTATTTTGTGGAATGCAAAAGCTAGTAAATGCTTTGAAAATGGTGGCCGAAAAATTGAAATGGCACATCTTTTCAAGTAATACATGTTAGCCCATCAAATCATACAGGTGGGTTGGTGAGAAAATTAATTACAACTACAGGGACAAAATAGACTAAATGGCCAAAAATATGGGGCTACAAATGGAAAACCAAAACCCAATCACACCTGGTGGGCCACCCGGATTTTATAATACCAGGGCCAAAACAAGGATCCAAATCATCCATTAGTCCGTATCTGTGCCGGGCCAAACCAATTAATCACGGGCTGGGCCAAGAAAAAGTAAACAAAGGCTTGCACAGGATTGCGAATGATATCTTGCGATAATCCAGTGAAGTAAAGACGGCCTAGATAGATTCAACTACTGAAATAACCACAGAATCAGAGACGGACTTAGAGATGATTATTTATACTCCATTTACAAATTAGAGACAGATTAACTACGGATTCAGAGATGGCTTCTAATAAAATTTTCTCAATTCAAAGATGGATTTAGAGACGGAATATTCCGTCTTAAATTCAGAGACGGAAAACAGTTACGGAATCAGCCATTGGGCTTTCAGCTACATATTTATTCACGAAAATTTCCATCTCTAAGACTCTTCAGAGACGGATTTGTAGGCTTTAGAGATGGACAAATCCGTCTCTGAAACCCTGTTTTCTTGTAGTGACATGCAGTTGAAGGGTATATTTATAATACATACATTACTAAATTTCGTTACGTTTATAGTATATTAAATGCCAAGTTAATTGTAATTTTAATTCTATAAACACAGTACTCGTGTGTCCAAAAATAAATAATAAAGAAAATAATACGGTGTCATAGACACAAATGGTGTGTTCGACACATTTTAGAACACGTTTGGAATTTTTAATTTTTCTGAAGTTTTGGTCTAAGATTGAATAGAAAAAAAAGTACGTCTTGTATATTGATTACAAACTTAGATATAAGCGTGCTTATTTGATATTTTATCTTGATATTTATCATATTTTATATTTTAATTTTATAAAAAATTAAGAATATATATAATCGTGTTAGTGTTGTATCGCCGTGTCATGTTCATGCACTAGGAAAAAAATTACTATTAGCTACAATACTAGTGGCTATGACTAAAAATTAGTAAATGATTATGATTAACTACGATAAAATAAAATCGATGTAAAAAACTAGCTTTTTCATCATGAAAAAATTATTTGTCATGACTTAGAGTCATGAATGATTTAGCTACCCTCGTAAAAACTACGGCCAACAATTATTGTGTGACCGTAGTCAATAACTATTTGCTACTGCTATTTAATTTGTTATTAATCATAATAATTAATTATAGTTAAATGTTGTAATTCTTCTAGTGATGCATCGTAGACGTAAGTATAATTATTAACACAAAAAAAAAAAAAAAAACAAATGGAGAGAAATTAAAACAATAATCCTTTTATTGAAAGAGTGCACTCCACTCATGTACATAATCCAACATTATTTATTTCAATCAAATTATCATACACAAAAATTTCCTCACATTATTTTGTACTTAATAGTATATATAAATATAAATATATATATATTTATATAAACCTCAATTAATGTCAAAGATTGAGAAATGGATATATTTCATATCTTATGTTACAACTCCCACCAACAACTCTGCCACCTTGTTTCCCTCCACAGCACCTCGGCAGCTCATTCACAGCATCATCAAGACACTTCTTGCAATCAGCCCCGGAGAGATCCCTGGTGCACTGCGCCATCCCGTAGATCTTCTGATATCCTGCAACCTCCACTTCCCCCTTCGCATACAGTTTACCCGTTTTACTCGCATGCTCCGACAGCTCGCTCAACAACCCTCTCGTCCGCTGATTGAATACTTCGGGATCAATGCTCACGTTTTGCAGATTCCACATGTAGAATCTGTTCTGGCCGTCGATCTTCCCGAAGAAATCACTGTCTGAGTATTTCAGCAAGCAGTTGTCGTACCATATGATCGCCCCTCTGTTGTTGGGACAACGCTTGATGATCTCGTCGCTTGCTTCGACAACGCAGGCCCCACAGTCCTTTGTCGGGACGTCGCCACGGCAGAGAGAGAGCCCGTATGCCGGGTCATAACCCTGGCCTGAAGACCCGAGCCCGAACCCGGTTGGAGGGGTCTTGAAGTAAAGTTCACCCAGGAGTTTGATGAGGTTTTTCTCGTAAGGGCTGTTGGCAGTGAAGTTGTGGGAGTTGGAGCAGATGCTGAACAGTGGGGTTGCGGAAATGGCGGTTTGGATGAGGAGAGAAGAGATCAGGAGTGGGAGATGGAGGGAGAAAGCCCGGTTTGTGAAAGCCATGTTTGAGTTGATCATGAATTAAGGGTTACTGCATATATATATATATGTAGATCTGTGTGTGTGAGATGTGGAGAGAGTAGGTCTGAAAATTTTTGAGTTGAATGGTCTAAATAGTTGAAAATATTGACTTGTTCGTTTGTCATTGTCAAGTTGAAGGATATATTCAAGATTCAGATTTTGGTTCTTTGGAAACTTCGAAGGAAGTGATGAATTGTTTTTCTTCCGGAAGGAACCTAATTAAAGATCAATCAAGTGGAAAAATTATTGTACATGTCAGATTTGGTCGAACTAAATTAATTATACAATAAGTATGTAATAATTATGATATGATTGATTACTTTTTTTGAACTGTACATCAATCATATGACAAGTGGTTCAAATTTGATCGAGTTAGGTGTGAATTTAAGTTTTTGCAATCAAGTATCTGATATACATTGAAGTTGTAGGAACATTAGTGTAATTCACTACGAGAAATAATAGTATAACAACTAAGGTTAATTACAATTAATTTTTTCTCAAATTTATTATAATTACGTACACCTCATCATTATTTGAAATTTTTTAAATAGTTTTCTCAAATTAGAATAATTATATAGTCTCTAAATGGTGAATGGACATCTATACTATCCTTGTTGAAATTTTTTAAAAAATAAAATAATATTTGGAAAAATATAAGAAAATTGAGGGTAAGTAAAATAAATAATCGATATGGAATATTTGTCCATAATATATTAGAAAATTCTAAAAAAAAAAAATTTTAATTTATAATCCAAAAGAATATTTTCGTCAATTGACCATAAAAATAGATGGAAACCTGATGAAATGCGCTTGTTGTTAGACGAACGCAGGTTGGTATTTGTAATTTCTCAATGAGAATGTATTTGTAATTATATCAAACCTTAGAAAAAGTGTCTGTAATTTACCTTAACAACTATATATATATCCCTTGCAAAATAGTGAAAATTGTTGTTAACAAGTTCGACGTTTAATATCAATTTTTTTCATAGTTATTGTATTAATTTCTTATAATGATTAATTGCACAAGGATTTAACTATGTGATTGATTTTAAATGACCTTGAATAATTAGGGTGCATGTCGGGAGAAATTTTAAATTTCTCAGCGTCAGTCGGATCACTAAAAAAGATTAACATTAGAGATAAAAATGTGAGTGAGAATATAAAAATAATGAGTGAAAAAATATTTTTTTTTTATCACAGCATTAATAATTTTACAGTAAGTGACAAAGACGTATCTAAATTTTGCGTTTACATAGGGGAAGCTGTAATTTTCATTAAATTTAAATTTCAATCTAATTTTATTTTAATTACAGCTCAAGAAGTTTATGCACGCTCTCTAGCTAGTTTACATTGTAAATAATTGATATGTTATTCTTGAAAAGTCTATATATATATATATATATGTTAATACAAAATTTAAAAAAAAAAAGTAATTAACCATTTTTTTAGGAAAAAAATTGTAATATTAGTCCTGTGATATACAATAATAGCATTTTTGGCTCTACAAAAATTAGTTTTGCGATTTAGTCTTACAATTTCAAAATTTTGCCAATTTTAGTTCTTTTCCATTCAAGTTGGCCGGAAAATTTTATGTGGCTTGCACATGACCCAATTAAGTTGCAATTTTAGTTTTGTAAATCAATTTGTGCAGGACCAAAAATAGCAAATCCCTAAATTACTGGACTAAATTTGCGATTTAATTGCATCATGCGCAAGTGAACACATCTAATTTTCCGACCAAATTGGCCAAGAAGGGACTAAAATTGTAAAAAAATTTAAAATTACAGAACTAAATTGCAGAAACCAATTCATGCACAACAAAAATTGCCATCCCCTTAAATATTAGGACTAGCCAATGAGGTTTAATTCAATTGGCGAATCTAAATTCTATGACCTTAGAGATCATGGGTTCGAAGCCCACTATATGTGTGGGATGTTATTCTACTCTACTGCATAGTAAATGTTATCTACTATAATAGTAGACGAGATTTAGATTTCATTTATCTAGTAATGATATTTTAATTATTTTAATTAATAATAGTTGATTATTTTGAAAGTAAAAAAATAAATAATAGGAGTAAAATTGAAATTTTCCTTTCAAAGTCATGACTTGGTCCTTTCAAATCATGTGGATATCAACGCCGATTCAATTAAATTAATCAAAATTTGAGAAGGTTGATCAGCTGAACAAGAAACATTGATTTGCAACATGAATGCCAAGAAATATTCAGTAAAAACTAAATACTAAGTCTGACCACTACATTGCTGAATTAATAATATAGATATGGATGCGTTGACCTTTTCAATTTGACGAGGATAAATATGTAATTATATGACAATCCAACCCTAGATACCCAACAAGTGCATGTAGAGATGATAGATGAGTCAAGCCGCAGTTGGCTCGAGTTTCTATATAAGTCGAGCTCGAGCCAATATATTTTTATTTGATCGGCTTTTTTTTTTTAAAGTATTTTTTACGTATTTAACTACGCATATAATAATAGATCAAGTTAATAAAAAAATATTTTTAATATATTAGAGTTATATTCAACTAATATTATTTCATATTAGTTTTATATATAATTGAAAAAGTATGGTAGTTTTATCTCAATAATATTATAATGAACATAATATGAAGTTGTATATTTCTAACATTACTTACATTAATTTCATGTAATCATATGCTGTTTAATTTTATAATTAATTAATTAATTAATTTTTATTATGATTATTTTATTGTATATTATTTATTTTACATTAGTTATTAATTTTTTAAAATTATCTAATTGTTGAAGGAAATTAAAAATATGTTTTTATTAGATGCAAAATATGTGCCTGTCGATTTAACATAATTAATAAATATTCTAAAATAATTATTATTTAATTTTAATTTTGAGTTATTAATAAAAAAAAATTGAACAAGCTCGAGTTCAAAATTATGTGCTGGAGCTCAAACTCTAGCTCAAAACCATAAGCTCAAGCTCGAACCTGAATTTTCTTTTAAGCTCGGCTCATTTACACTCCTAATTACAAGCATCGAAATCCGCACATATCTACGCAGGTAGACTCAATCCAATCTGACCCAAGAGGGCCAAACCGAGCAATGGAGCCTTGGATGGAGGGATGCGTGGAGAAATCTGAGTTGCGGCAGATGTTGTGCATACAATTGGCTTAAATGCAATTTTGGTATGTAATTTAGATTATTTGACATTTGACATTTTCGTACTTTAATTTTTTAGGGTACAAGTTTGGTCCGACATCTTTCTAAATTTCACAATTTTGGTCATTTTCTCGTCGGAGTTCACAATTCTCTCTAGAAAAATACTAGTACATCTCACACAACCTTCTAAAATTGAGCTACTATTTATTTTGTAAGTAATTATCCTTAAAATTTTTAAATAGCATTTTGGTCCTTTATTTTTTTTTTTTTACAATTTCACGCATTTTTTTTGTCCAAGTTCATCCTTCTCATCGATAGAGGTGAACTTTGGCACAAAAGATAACTGAAATCAAAAATTAAAAGATGTAAGACCAAAATACTATTTTAGAAAGTTAAAAAAAAAAATACCAAGTAAAATAAGTTATAGGACTAAAAATACATTAAATCCATTTAGTAATACATATAAATATATCTCACAAACTGTTTCACTAAGTATGCTAGCTATTTTATATTAGACCTAATTGTATTTCATACGACCCTTTTATTTGATCTGTTGATTGATTTGAGTGTCAGACCGATCATATAAAATACGATCCGACGTCTCTTGTCATGTTTTAAACTATTTTAGAAGTCAAATAACTAAAGAGTGGAGGATAACCCGTGTAATCTATCACACTTATCTTATTTTTTTAAGGTAAATTACAACAATCTTTCCTAATATTTGACATAATTATGAATATTCTCTTATTATTTGAAAAATTACCAATACTCTTCTGATTTTAACGATCGTCTAATAATTAGCCCAATCCGTTAGGTTTCTATCTATTTTTTATGGTGGTCTGACTAAAATGCCCTTATCGATTAAAAATTATAATTTTATTTATTTTATAATATTTTTATTTTTTATAGACTAAAATTTTAAAAAAATAATCCATCCCGTTTGATTTTTTTACAAGTTTTAAATTTTAAAAGAAAAAAATTACAGTAAAGGCAAAGTTGACAATTTCATACCTCCATCCAAAGATTCAATAATTTCATCAAATATCAGAAGGTATTTGTAATTTTTCAAATAATGAGGGGGTATTTGTAATTATACCAAACCTTAAGAAATGTCGTTGTAATTTACCCTATTTTCTATCATTGAATGATTTGGATTAAATAATTACTGAATTTCATTAACAAATGTATTTTTCTACATTGTCCGTCGATCGATATTGACAGAGTTGAATTCTTTTCTCTCTTAATGACTTTTTCCGTTTTCAGTTTGTTATATTTGGGTGAAAGTTAATTTAGGTAACTCAATGATGTCCTTCATTTGTTGGGCTGATCAGTAAATTTTCAAAATTGTTCAGACCACTCGAATTAAGTTGAATTATTATAATTTATTCAACAAATCATCTATCTATCTATTAATATATACATTTGAAGGGTGTGTGTTGAAGAAAATTGAGCAATTCGATCAAATTCTCAATTTTTAGAATTTAGAATTTTTTTTAATTATAAAAATACTTAATCGATGGGTAAATATTAATGATAGGTACTAATAGCAATATTAATAATTTTCTTAATTGATTATCATATATATTCTCCACCCCCATATATATGTTTTGTGATAATAATTACTTTTATTTTAATTTTTAAATAAATTTTGTGTTAAAATTATTTTTAATTGAAAATTCACCATATGTAACCATATGTTTTAATACTAGCCGTTGTGGCACGCCGTTCCTACATGCATATAATAAATAATCTTTTATATTTTAAAATATATTATAAATAAGAGTAAAATATACAAATCAATACATGACATTAAAAAGAAAAGAAAAGAAAAAAAAATTAATTTATTAGTTAATGTATAAGTTGGAAAGTGGAATGAGTTAGTTATGTTGAAGGGCATTTATAACTTTACAAAAAATTGGTTTTGGTGGTGTCACTAACCGTCGTTTGTGAGTATGAAACCCCTTTTCTTTTTTATACTAGCAGTTGTGGCACGCCGTCCCTGCATGCATATAATAAATAAATTTTCACACTTTAAAATATATTATATAAGTGTAAAATATATAAATCAATATATTAAATTTAAAAAAGAAAGAAAGAAAGAAAAGAAAAGAAATTAATTTATCAGTTAAAATAAAATTTAATAATTTGAATAAGTTAGTTATATTATTAGTTCAATGACACTTCTTTGATATAGTTTAGATTAATTTAAATTGATAAAGTTTCCTATTTAGATATAGATACAGATAGATAGAGTAGATAATAAAAATGCTAATTTTGGTATTTCAAAAAAATAGTGCAGCGGTGTCACGTAACTTCTATTTGTGAGTGTATAAAGGATTTCTTTTTTACTAGTAATTGGTGGCACACATTATTTATGTGCAATTTTTATAAGTACTATTTAAAATAAAATATTATAAAAATTTATTATTAAATAAAGTATATATATAAAATTATTCAGTAATATTAAGTTTGTAAAAAAAAATCTAACAAAAAGATTGATGAATAAAAAAATATAAAAAAACAATAACTATCAAAAGAAAATGGGAGAATGGGGAGTTAGATGAAAGTAAAAAAATAAATTAAATAAAAAAACAGACAAAAAATGGAAGAGACACCAAATAGGTCCTCTCCCTTAATATAAGGTATAGATATTAGTATAGAATATTATATAAGAGTAAAATATATAAACCAATACATTAAATTTAAAAAAAAAGAAAGAAAGAAAAGAAAAGAAATTAATTTATTAGTTACAATAAAATTTAATAACTTGAATAAGTTAGTTATATTATTAGTTCAATGGCATTTTTTTATATAGTTTAGATATAGACACAGATAGATAGAGTAGATAATAAAAATCCTAATTTTGTCATTTCAAAAAAATGGTGCAGCGGTGTCACGTAACTTCCATTTGTGAGTGTATAAGGGGTTTTTTTTGTATATTAGTATAGATAATCAAAATTACTTTCACATAATTAATTTTTTTAAATATAATATTTAAATTAAACCGTGAATATTGATTTTGATTTTTTTATTGTAAAAATATTTTAATTGATAGGAGAGTATTTATAGTGAATATTAAAGAATAGTTTCCTTAAATTTTAAATTCCATCTTTTTAATTTTCAAACTTTTCTTATTTAGTTTTCATAATTTATGCATTGTTAAAATATTTATGATAAATTTGATAGGTCTACTTTAATATCTTTTTTTTAATATTAGATTATGTCTTATTTATACATATATATATATATATATATATATATATATGTACATGAACAAACGGAGATTTTTCATAATCTAAGGTACAAGGAAAAAAAATTCTCTGGTTGTTCTTTTATTTTATATTATTAGTTATTTTACTTCATGAGTTCATGAATATATTATCATTTTTTTATGAATTTGAAACTTCTTATATTCGAATTTTTTTCACTGTTTTTTAGTTTTTTTTATTATCAATTTTCGTTTATGAGATTATGAAAGATCAAAATTTTCTTTATTGCTTTTTTATTCTTTTTATTATCAATTTTTGTTTCATGAGGTTCATGAAATATATTTATTCTGCTTGGCGATTCTCATACTAGCCAAGTGTTTGGAATTGAAGAAGTTGAGTTGAAATTTACCTCAAAAAGGGTATTAACCTTGAAAGAAGTGTTGTATACTCCTTCCATGAGGAAGAATTTGATGTCAAGTTTTCTGCTCAAGAAGGCTGGCTTCAAACAAATTATGGAATCTGATCAATATATAATTATCAAAAAATGTATTTTTGTAAAGGAATATATATACATGTGATGGAATGTTTAAATTGAATATTCAGATGAATAAAGTATCTTCTACTTCTGTTTTTATGCTTTCTAATGTTAATTTTTGTCATGCTCATTTATGTCGTATTAATAATCGTTATGTGGGAATCATAAGTACTTTAGGATTAATCCCAATGAAAAAAGGATTTTGAGAAATGTGAATCATGTAATAAAGCCAAGATCACAAAAAGGCATGATCATCCAAGTATTGAAAGAAAAACCGAATTGCTAGAATTAATTCACACTGATATTTGTGAACTTGAAGGAATTTTAACTCGTGGGGAAGATTGTTATTTTGTCACTTTTATTGATGATTTTTCTAAATATACTTACATTTATTTGATGAAAAATAAAAGTGATGCTTTTGACAAGTTTAAAGATGATCTCCATGAAGTTGAAAATCAACTTGGTAAGAAAATAAAAAGAATTAGAAGTGATAGAGGCCGAGAATATGAGTCAAATGAATTCAATTATTTTGTTACATCATTGGGAATAATCCATGAAGTTAATCCACCATATTCTCCTGCATTTAATGGTGTAGCTGAAAGAAAAAATAGAACGTTAATTGATTTGACAAATGCCATGCTTATTGAATCGTGTGCACCTATAAATCTTTGGGGTGAAACTATCTTAACAGCTTGTTATATGTTGAATAGGTTGCCATGTAAAAAAATAAATTAACACCTTTTGAAGTGTGGAGAGGTTATAAGCCAAAATTGGGATATCTGAGAGCTTGGGATTGTTTGGCCTATGTGAGGCTAACAAATCCTAAAATTCCTAAATTGGGAGTAAAAGTTACAACTTGTGCTTTCTTGGTTATACTTCTAATAGTACAGCTTACAGATTTTTAAATCTGAAAGATAATGTGATTATAGAGTCAGATGATACTATATTTCATGAAGAAAAGTTTCCATTTAATTCTAAAAATAGTGGGGGTCAAAATTTGAAAATGATATTTTATCTGTGCCTAGGTCTTCCACTTCAGTTTTGGAAAATGAGGAAAATAATCTTGTACTACGAAAGAATAAAAGAGCTAGAGTACAAAAAGATTTTGGTCCAGATTTTTATATTTTTAATATTTAAAATGACCCTCTTACTTTGAAAGAAGCTTTTTCATCACCTGATGCTATTTTTTGGAAAGAAGTTGTGAATAATGAGATAAAGTCTCTAATTTCTAATAAAACTTGGAAGTTAGTGAATTTACCATTGGGTTGTCAAACAATTGGGTGTAAATGGGTCATCAGGAAAAAATTACAGCCGAATGGTTCGATTGATAAATTCAAAGCTAGACCAGTTACTAAAGGTTTCAAGCAACTTGAAGGTCTAGAATTTTTTGATACATATTCTCCTGTAACTAGAGTGACATCCATTAGACTTTTAATTGCTATTGCTGCAATTTTTTATTTGCATATCCATCAATGGGTGTAAAACTGTATTTTTGAATGGGGACTTAAATGAAGAAACTTATATGGACCAACCCGAGGGTTTTGTAGAAGCAAGCCAAGAAAGCAAGGTGTGCAAATTAACAAAATCCCTATATGGCTTAAACACCTAAGCAATGGCATGAAAAATTTGATTTCAGCATGATTGAGAATGATTTTATACCAAATGAGTGTGACAAGAGCATCTATCATAAGTCTTGGAATAATTCACATGTAATTGTTTGCCTCTATGTCGATGATTTGTTGATCTTTGCATCTACTTTGCATGTTATTAAAGAGACAATAAATATGCTTAGTAGTCACTTTGATATGAATGACCTAGGTGAGGCAAATTTTATTTTGGGTATGAAAATCACCAAAACTTGTGATGGTATTTTCCTAAACCTGTCGCATTATATTGATAAAATTTTAAGAAAGTACAATTTTATTAATTGTAAGCATGTTACAACTCCTTTTGATCCAAATATTCACTTATTTCATTTTGAAAATGATGATGATGTGATCAATCAAAAGGAGTATGCTAGCTTAATATTGAAAGCTTGAGATATACGACTGATTGCACTAGGCCTGATATTGTCTATGTTGTAGGAGTACTTAGCAGGTTTACAAGCAAACCATGTATTGAACATTGGCATGCCATAACAAGAGTTATGAGATATTTACTTGGTACAAAAAACTTTGACTTGTTTTATAAAAAATACCCTGATGTACTTAAAGATTTTTTTGATGTTGATTGAAATACCTTATAAGGTGATTCATGTTCTACCAGCAATTTTTGTTGGACAAGCAAGAATATCAGACCCAATCATTAAAGTAATAAGTAGGGTCTAAGTATGTAAATATTGTTATTATTAAAATTATTACATATCATTTCATATGTATCATCACAGGTAATTCTAACTACCACAAAATCTGATGGTGGATATTGCTTTTTGTTGTGGTGTGTTTGCAATTAGATAAACTTAATTTTAAGCAACCAATGCATGTCATGATAATCATTGACAGTAGAAAAGAACTAGTGGAGTAGTAGTACTTCATCGGGTTATCATTTGTTTTATGGATGCAAGTTTTCCTACTTATCAATACATATTAAAGAGTTATCTTGTTAGAATAAAATAATCGTATTGTTATCAAGCATGTTCCTCACATTTTGGTGGCTAGGACGAGGAAAAAACAAAGAGATCCCGTAACGAAGTATATAAAATAGTTGATCCATAATTATAATTTTAATTGATCAATGCGTTAACAAATAATATGACATATACTAAAATAAAAGAATAAGAAATTAGCAATATAATAGTGATTAAACAATTAAAGAAGACACATTTACCCACTAAGCCACCACAAAAAAAATTAATAATCAAAAGCCCATAAAAAATTAGATTCAAAGTTTTATGACTTCAATTAGCACGATTGATGAGAAAATTTAGATTAAGTTTCATCACTCAATTACTTTGATTAGAGGATTAACATATCTTGATGGGGTGGGGACGGTGATGAACTGATGATCAAGAAGTCCGGTTGAGAATTTGAAACGGTGTTATAGAAAAATACTAAAGAAAAAGTCATATGATATCAATATTTGTACTATGATAAAAACCACCATGGGATTTCTCGTATATTCCTTGATCTTTCGGTCCTTGTAAAAAGAAACGCGATGAGGTTTTTTTTAAAGTAGCAATTGAGTTTTTTTTTTTATATATATATATATATGTATAGTAAAACTACTTTGGGTTGGAGGGTTCTCCTGAGAGTTGGGCCCTAGGCCGTCGCCCTATGCGGCCTACCCTCAGGAACGACCTTGATTCTTATGATGTACGCAAGGATTTTATATTGATTACAGACAAGCAATCTAAGTGGTTTATAAGCTTCATGGCTTTTTTATTTTTTTTCCTAATTAAGTGTTTTTTTTTTAAGAACAAAATTATGAGGCTCATATAAAGTTAGAGCGAATAATACCTCACGCAATGGACCATCAATTGAGTCGCAAGCCACATCATTTGGTACCATATGTGGGGACAATGTCATTTGTCCATCCAAATCCCTCGTTTGGGGGTTGAAATTGTAGGCAAGCTCCCACATTGATTGCAAATGAAAAGTTTGAGTGATTTAAAGTCTCAAGACCTTCTATCCGAACTGAGGGGCCTTTTCAGCTCAAAATTGTGGAGATCATATAAAGTCAAAATGATATACCTTACGTAATAGGACACCGATCGAATCGCAAGAAATGCTAATGGCACTAATAATGATGTTAATTTCATTCTAGGGATAATTACGTTGACCTCCCCTGTTACTATGGAAATATATAAATCATTCCTCTTATTATAAAAATTACATAAACATACCTTATTGGTTTATTACCATTACAAATTGGCCCCTCGAATAGTCAAACTAACGGTCAATACTGATTTCAATTCGAATATTTATGTAATCTTCCTATATTTATAATCAGACATCGCAAAAGACCCGTCACCTTCCTTCTCCCTCAAACTATATGCAAAAGTAACAAAATGTCTATTTTGCTATTATAATGATTATTATAATTTTAAGAATAGTAATTAGTAATGTTTAAAAACTTATAGCCCACAATCATTTGCGATAAAAATACTATCATAAGGTTGTCGCTGAATATATTACTAACTAACGATAGTTATAACTTATACAAATTCTTATCATGAAGAATTACTTTTCAAATTATTTGCGGTAAAAGTAAAATTATTGTAGCTAAATATACCTATTACGTGATAAATTTTAAATTTTCATTTAACTTTTTGTTACTAAATGATTTTAAAAAAGAAATTCAACTTTTTTTCGTCTAAGAAAGAATGAATGAGATGACTTCATATTATTGAAAACCAAAAAACGTGGAAGCATGCACACTACACTTTTTTTTAGGTAGATATGGTGATAACATAAAGTTGCAATAATATTAATAAATTGATAAATATATTGATTCAATTAATAAATTTACAGTACAATAAATTGATATAAATAGGGGATAATAATATCGTCACCTAAAAGTTGGTGTAATTACATGTAAACCACTTGTTGTTTGGAAGGATACATCTAATACTTAGTCAAAATTGACTGAATTTGCTAATATTGGTAAAAAATTGAATAAAAATCTATATTTACTATTGATTGATTTTTAAATATTTTCTCTGACGAAACTACCCTTATACACTTTCGCATGTTATTATCCCTTACAATAAACGCACATGAGACAAATATTCATTACAATAAACTCGTATTAAGTGAGATGAATTAATATCCACATGTCTGATGGGACTCGAATTCATAATGTCAGACTTATTCATAAAACTTCAATCATAACCACTAAATTAAGACATCATTCATGCATATGTACAACACTTAATTATGCTTCTTTGGTAGCCAAGTAATGAACCCTATCTACTTTTTCTATCATAATATATAACAATAGGAATAATTACTATGCCATCCTTAGTTTTAATTTTATCTTGCAGAGACAGCAAAGATGCATCCTCAAACAAATAAAATTATATATATATATATATATATATATATATATATATATATGTATCATAGTTTGGTCAGTGGAAAAAAATAACTATTTAATAGTTATGAATTAAAAAATATAGTAAAAAATTTCTATTAACAACGGTTAAATAAAATCGATATAAAAACATAGGTTTTCCACCACGAAAAAGTTATTTTCCATTGATAAGAACAATGGTAGAAATATTTGTCATAGATTTTAGCAATGACTAATACTTTTAGCCACTCTTGCAGATAGCACAGCCACAACCGTTGTATGGTCGTTGTTAATGATTATTTGCTATGATTTTTTTTCTTTTAATTATGACAATTAATCATGGTTAAATATATTTTTTTTTTGTAGAGGGTTCATAATTGCAATTAATAAATAATCGGTTAGTGACCTAATTTGCAGTTTGACCTAATTAATTAGAAGTACTCTCTGCTGTTTTTCACAACATTGATACTTCCAATCAGTGGTGTACGTATACCAAGAAAGTTTAATGGCTTCATACGAAATGACTCTTCGTTTTGTATATTTTTTTTTTATCTCGAATTTTACATTATCGATGTCAAAAAAAGAATATTAGCAAGGGCAATATTAATATTGTCGATAAATACGTATTAAGTGACAATAATTTTTTATTTTGTGCAGTAATAATTTTTTAATTTTTACAGCAGTGAATAGTAATTTACCCCCTGTGATATTGAAAATAAGCAAATACCCCATATGAAAAATAAATAGTAATTTATCCTCCTGTGTTTTTTAAAATGAAGCAATTTATTTCCTTGGGCCCCAAGGAGGTAAATTGCTTCAATTTTAAAACATAGGGATGTAAAGTGATCTATGTTTTTAAAAAGAAGTAATTTAATTGTTTCAGTTTTAAAATATAAGGATGTAAAAATTGTTATATTTTAAAAAGTACAGGAAGGGTAAATTGCTATTTTATTTTTTTATAGGGAAATAATTTATTTTTTTGCAATATCACAGGGGATAAATTGCATTTTTCTCATTTTAAGTAACACTCTTGTGTATTTCAATAATAATAATTAATGACAAAAGATTGCAAAGACTATCACTAAAAATAATTCGTCACACATAAATGTCAACTATAAATATATCTTGTTGTCGTATATTTGTATTGTTATCTATACTATTTATACTAATATAAAAAGAAAAAAAGGCTCCCTACTCACAAACGGCAGTTAGTGACACGGTCGCACTATTTTTTTGTAAAGTCAAAAATGCCCTTCAGTAATAAGATAACTAACTCATTCCACTTTCAAATTATTCATTAACTAATAAATTAGTTTTTTTTTTTAAATATCATGTATTGATTTGTTTATTACTCTTATTTATATTATATTTTAAAATATAAACAAATATTTATTATATACACGCAAGGACGGCGTACCATAACGGCTAGTATAAAAAAAGAAAACTCATTTTTCACTTACAAATAGCGGTTACTTACACTGTGACACCATATTACAAAAAATGTCCTTATGCATTAACAATCACCCATATTCAAATTATTTTTTTCATTCATATGATTTATACTATCTATCTATACTAATATGAAAATTTCATCCACATGATTTTTTTTGTGTTGATAATATTCGTAAATTAATTTTATTTTTTCATTTATTTATTATTAAATATGATGTATTGATTTATAATCTTATTTTTAATTTATAATATATTTTAAAGTATAAATAATTATTTATTTTATGCACATAGGGACGGCGTGCCAATTAGACTTGTTGAATTATAATTATAACAATTAGTCACGTATGTATAGTAACAATTCAAACAACAATAAACAGAGTTGTAACTAGGTTTTCGATCATTGTAGATGCGTTATTGATTGTCTGTAGTTACAACTTATACAAAAAGTATTATATAAATTTATGAGTTAAATACAGTTACCATCCCTGAAGCATTCACTCTACATCAATTACCCCCTGAAGTATTAAAATCTTCAAAAAAAAACCCTGACCTTTATTTTTAAAGTTTGAAATGCCCATTTAACCCTTAATACATGCATATATATATATATATATATATATATATATATATATTTACTTAAACAAATATACAATTAATAATCAAAAGGATTGATAAACTAATAAAAATATAAAATCAATATATATTTATCATATATATATTTATATATATGATAATTATGTCAATGTGGTAATTTTATGCATGTATAAATTTATTTTTAACTTGATTTGACAAACAAATAAAATTAAAATAAAATATCACAAGTACTTTAGGATCACAAAATAAACAGAGTTCGATGAACAAGTGAAATTAGATTAGACAAATAGTGATTTTGGCATTTTAAAAATTATTTTACTTTTTTTTTAAAAAAAAAGAATTTTTATAAGGGTAAAATGGGCATTTCAAACTTTAAAAACAAAAATCAGGGTTTTTTTTTTAAGGTTTTAATACTTTAGGGGGATAATTGATGTAGGGTGAATACTTCAGGGGTGGTAACCGTATTTAACCCTTAATTTTTTCCTAATACCTTATTTTTAAATGATAACCCTAAAAAAAAATAGTATATTTAGTGAGAAAAAAAACAAGTGAAAATTTTAATAGTGTTACTAATTATATCTGTTAAATGGCCAACAATTTATTTTGCAACCATTTCATAATTTTAACACTCACTATTGTTTTCCTTTGTAAAGATTGTTACCACTGAGGAATAGTGATAGAAAATTTGTATAGGCAAAATTATATTTTTGGTTTTATAACTTATGTTGTTAGTATTTTTAGTCCTATAATTTCATTTATACATTTAGTTTTTGTTTAACGAATTTAATACTGAGCATCTCACGTTTGATCATTTTTTGAAAATTTAGTCATGTGCTGACAATTTTTGTCTCATTCACATTATAATAAATTTCATTTTTTATTCTATAACTATGAGTCGTTAGAACCAAAATTGTTAATACAGGACTAGATTTGCCAAAAAAGAACCAGATGTGGGATACTCGAAACTAAATTTTTCAAAAGGACTAAATGTGTAAATGGAGTAAGTTATAGGAAAAAGTACTAATAACCTAAAGTTATAGGACCAAAAATATAATTTTACCATTTGTGTATAAAATTGTCACTAAATGTAATTAGTTAAGTACTTATATACATTAAAGATCTATTGACAATAAATAGTTATTGTGTAAATAATTGTTTATAGTGACAAGTTTATGCAAAATATTGTCACTAATAATTATATTGTGACAAAATTAGATCAATTAGATATTATTATCAATATATATACATATATATAATTTTGCAATAATTTTAAAACTATTGTCACTTGATATTTTGTGACTAATATATTTTATCTTTGTTGTAGCGTAACCTGATTTCTTAAAAAAATATATATACCCAACACTTTAATTACAAGACAAAATTACATTAACTGACTTATAAGTAGTCTAGCTACGTGGCTATAAGGGAGGCTTGATTGAATGTTTCATCAGTAAAAAATTCAATTTAAAAAAAATATTTAAGTTTGTCCACATTAATAATTTTTGAAGAATTATAAAATTTCGGTGATCGGAGTCCTCTAATTTTAAAAAATATTGAACTATGGGTTATAATATCATCCATGTAGCTAGTGTCGTTCAATTGTCATACCTTAACATACACGGTAGTAAATACAATTTAATCCACTTTACAACACCTTATATTATATCTAATAAAATTTAGGGTGAATTACAATAGGCTCCTCTAAGGTTTTTTTTTTAATTACAATTATCCCCTTATTGTTTGAAAAATTATAAATACCCCCTGAAATTGCAAATATCCTAACAAATACCCTCCTACTATGGGCTGCCACAATAGGATATTTGTTAGGGTATTTATAATTTTAGAGGGATATTTATTATTTTTTAAACAATGAAGTGGTATTTGGAATTATCACAAACTTCGGGGAGCCCGTTGTAATTTACCGTAAAATTTATAATTAAAAATTTACCCAAATTAACACCCTCCAAATGAAATATTACTGCAAAGGTTTTGGACCAGTAAATAGCGGTCGTAAATATTGGAAGATTTGGTTACTAAAGTTAAATGCAATTAGGATATATAATACACATAATTATTCCCAATTCTAACCAATTTCATGCACGTACGTACGTACACCTAAACATTTCTTTATTCCAACCACTTTATCAAAAAGTTTACGATGAAACCACATGCTCAGTACAATAACAATCATATTATATATATCCTGCAGGCCATCTTGTCTGAATCAACTTGGACTGGTAACATAGGAAGAATTTATAATCAGCAGAACTTTGAAGAGGGTTTTCTGTTTTGTTTGTCTTAGAAATGGAGAAAGTAGGGTATAATTGTAGGGTTCTAACATTGGTAATTACTGTAATAGGTGTGGTGCTGCTGGTAGGCAGTTGTAGCGCTGATTTAGCGATGGATTTCTACGCAGAATCGTGTCCGAAAGCTGAGCAGATCGTGTATGACTATGTCAATGGCCACATCCCTAGTGCTCCATCTCTTGCAGCTTCCCTTATCAGAATGCATTTCCATGACTGTTTTGTTAGGTATGTTTGTTTAATTTATGTCGATTTTTGTCCATGATGTTACATATTTTTACTTTTATTTTTGTTTATTGACTACTTGACATATAGGGATGTGATGCATCGGTGCTGCTGGACTACACGGCGGCCACTGGAAACCAGACGGAAAAGGTTGCGACTCCTAATCAAACGGTCAGGGGGTTCGACTTCATCGACAGGGTGAAGGACCTGCTGGAGGACGAATGCCCTGGCGTCGTCTCCTGTGCCGATATCATCACATTGGTTGCAAGAGATGCCATTGTTGCCATTGTGAGCAAATTCGGGAAAAAAACCACGAATTAAATGAATTTTTAATTTATTTAATATCAAATATATATACCTTAGTATATAAATAATTAATTTTTCCTAATTTGGTTATTAATAATTTATTTAAATATATATAGGGAGGTCCTTTCTGGAGAGTGCCGACAGGGCGTAGAGATGGGGTGATATCAAATGCTTCGGAAGCATTGGACCAAATTCCAGCTCCATCCAGTGATTTTTCCACCCTCTACACACATTTTTCTAATAAGGGTCTTAATCTAAAAGACCTTGTTTTGTTATCTGGTGAGCTCAAAATTAATAGCAACTGTTTTCAATTTAAAAAGCATATATATATATATATATATATATATATATATATATGTACATATATATATATATATAATTATCAGAAAGTCTGCAATTTAATATATTATAAACATTTTAATGATGATTTTCTTAAGGGAAAATAGCATTTTTGTCTTATTAGTAACGGTATTTTGATTAGTGTCCATGAGTTACAAAAAAAATCTTAATTTTACTTATTTTCAACAGATCCTATTAGTATTTTGACAAAAAAAAAAAAAAAATGACGTGGTCCTTAACTTTTCAGCCATTTTTAGTCATATGCAAATTAGCACTTTTACTCCCTTCAGTTACGGGATTCTCATTAATAGTCTCATAGATTATAAAAAGAATCTGACTTTTAGTAATTTTGTCATATTCTGATAGTATTTTGAATAATGATCATGTACTTAACGCATGCATTTTCCGTAAAAATACTAATACAATCTTATGAAAGAACTAACTTTTCGGTTTCCCTAACCAATGGAACGAAAATAATTATAACTCTAAGATATAGGATGAAAAATAAAATTTTCCGTTTTCCCTGGTTATAAAAATAATGACCAATTGGCACTACTAGAAAAGAAGAATTCATTTTTGTCCAACGTACAAAAAAAAAAAAAAAAAAAAAAAAAAGCATTTGAGAAAGCTCGAACGAGTTTTAGTAGAATCAATCATGAGCTGATCAGTTTAGTAATTTGATATTTTTATGCATACTTTATTATTTTTTTTCATTAACTGAATTAGTCTCGTCTGAGCTTGAAAGCAAAGTAAAATTATTTTCAAATTTGATTTGTTCCATTTAACAAAAGTATTGGGGGCCAAACAAAATAATTAAGCTTTCTACTGATTGATTTTCAATCGAGTTGCACGAATAGTTTGATTTATTTATTTATTTATTTTTGAATACTAAGAAAAAGTGTTAATACGTTCCAAGTAACTTTGAACCAATCTTGATTAATGCTTTTAGGTGCTCATACTATTGGTATTTCCCATTGCGCGTCGTTCGCAAACCGTCTCTACAATTTCACGGGTGCAGGGGACGAGGATCCGTCGCTAGACAATGAGTATGCAGCCAATCTCAAAGCCAAGAAATGCAAATCCATCAATTCCACGGCAATAGTGGAGATGGATCCAGGAAGTTTTAGAACGTTCGATCTCAGCTACTACACACTTGTGCTTAAGCGGAGGGGTTTATTAGAGTCGGATGCAGCACTGCTGACTGACCCCAGGACGAGATCGATTATTACTCAACTCGTGCAGGGATCAATCGAGAATTTCTATCAAGAATTTGCAAATTCCATGGAGAAAATGGGTAAAATTGAGGTTAAAACTGGTACTTTTGGTGAAATTCGAAAACATTGTACTGTCGTAAATTATTAGGATTATTTGGTTTAATTTTTCAAGATTGTCTGTTTCTAATTTCTAGGTGGAATGTGTTTTTTTTTTTTTAAAAAAAAATAGATTTTGCATGCAAATGCAATGTGTTTGTTATCTTCCCTTTTTTTTTTTCAGTAATGTCAGAATTAATATATTTTAATTTGAGTGAAGTTAGTCTGTTTGTTTTAGGGTTATTTATTGATACATATATATTAATATATATATATATATATATATATATTATTTTATTAAATGTATGATGTATTTATACATGTGAAAAAAATAATGATTCAGGTGAGAACTGATTAAATACTAACAAATTTTTATATTTTCAAATAAATAAATATTTAAAAATTAGAAATGAAAATGAGAGCAAACAAGTTATGAACCCATTTGGCACGCATAAGCTTCCCATTTAGCTTCAATTGGAGCCTTTTGCATGTTACTATATTAATTATTTTCAATGAATAAATATGTCGTGCAATGATTAATTCAAAATGCATTTTGCAGCATTCTTTTGTTGTTATTAAATATATAAAGCTGAGTAATTATTTTAAAGAATAAATTACATAGGGTGAATATGGCTCAACTTTTGCATAGTTAATTACCAAAACACACATGAATAAAAGATGAAGATTATCACTAAAAATATAGGTTAAATTCAATTTATCTCTCTATGTTATCAAAAATGTTCAAGAAATCCCTTATGAAAAAGAAGTATTAATTTATCTCCGTATGTTCTGAAAATGAATAAAAAAACACCCCTAAATTTGTGGTGTCTTACAAGCGCCCTGAATGCATTTTTTTTTTTTTTCATACTTTATGTACAAATCAACGGTTAGATTTTTTTTTATATAAATTTAGTAAAGAATTCAATAGAAGGATGGTTAATAAAATATAGGGATGATTACATTTACACCCTCTGACCTATTGGTCTTTTACACAAAACCATAGCTACCTTTTGAAAACTTACATAAACCACCTCTGACAGAGTTTCGGGCCAAAAAAATTGCCAAAATGATGACATCATCAGTAAATGTCAACGAAAATCTAAAAATTATCCTATTGACCCAGTCAAAGTTTAATTTGATTTTTTCATAGACCTAATGCCCCCAGGGGGGTGTTTTTATAATTATTAAAAGTATAGGGGGTGTTAAAGTAATATTTTTATAATTTTTATATATGTTTTTCTGCTACTAGTTGAATGTTATTCCATTTAAAAATGATTTCCTCGAGTTATATCAGCCTATAATTCAATTGAAAAATAGAGGATATCAACATAATAGCTTAAAATATTCATTAAAGGACCATTCATTCATAATCAGAACATCTGTAGGGCACTTACATTCAAAATTTGTTTCTAATCTATGTAAGGTTACATTGTATCCTGGACAATGTAATCCCACAAAGAAAGTCATTTCTATACAAAAAAAGCCTGCACGACACCCTAATCAGAAGCAAAAAATGCACAATGTTTGATTCATAACTGATATGTATGGCCCAAGAAAGCTAGGCCCAATACATTTTTAACAAGGCTCAATCCATTAGAAGGAAGAAGCCCAATGCCCCCCATACCATCCCAACAGCACGTGACGAAGATAGCCCAAGTTACCCCTGAGTCCAGTCCAGACATACGGCCCATTAATGAAGGGCGGATTTAGGTCCATTACCGACCTTCCACGCAAGATGTCTACCCAGACCGTTACATAGGATTACCCATCTCACATGGAAAACACGAGTCAAGGGAGCCACCTCGGCACTCCAGACCCCCTAGAGCAGAAGTACTCCTCCCGATTTAAGGAGTGTCAAAGTAATCCTCGAAGACAAGGAATCCCCCTCAATACGGGATCTTACTCTACAATCGGATTTACTAAAGATAAGATCACATTGCTCCTTGTCCTAATCACTTTTTCCACTTACCTCGAAATTCTAGAGAACATGCAGACTCCTACCCGAGGGGGGCATCCCTCCTATATATGCAGGTTTTGTCCTAGGCGGGGGACATCTTTCACTCTTGGATTTTTAAGTCTCATAACTGCTATCTTGCATTTTATTTGCACTCTTATCACAATTTATCTTACAAATTCAATTATCCTATCACGATTTTTTATTTTGATTGATTTTGATTGTTTCCTCTTCAAATCAATACTAACTTGAGCGTCGGAGACGTAACCCGTTGTTTTCCCAGTTCCGTTTCTCAAGTTCTTTTTTTTTTTTTTTTGTTCAGATCCAGAGCCTAAATTCAAGCTTATTGGATGCGTGCTAAAATCGCAAACATCACTTGGTGCCGTATATGGAAACACATATTTCAAGACGTGAGTTTATGGAGATCCCTAGTAACACTGTGAATAAGCAAAAGGTTGTCGATGCATCTAGCAACTCTCAGGCTCTGCAGATGGTTACTGGGATGCCCCCTACTGCTGCTAGTGGAAGATCTATTGTTGTTCCTTTGATGCCAGCACCACCGCCTCCCAGGGTTGTAGGCCCTACAAGTAATCCCCCACAGCGCAGCACCTCCTCAGACACTTCTACGGAAGAATTGTCCCCATCCTTATTGGGAGCTATCCAGCAAATAGTTTCCGCGGTGATTCGGGAACAAGTGGCGGCTTCGGCCCCAACTCGTGTGGCTACCCCACCGAATGTGGATACCCTTAAAGAAGAAGCTGATAATTTCTCATTTTTTCCACTCTATTTAAGTTGACTTTTTTTTTATTTTTGTTTGATTATTTATACATTCTTTTTCACATAGACAAAAGGTGGAAATTGTTTGGCACAAGTGCACCCAATTTTCAACAATTGGCAATTTGAATTCTTAGCCAAACAAGTACCTCATCAGGATGTGTAGAAACTAGAGTGATTTTGAATGCATACACAAAAAAAGAGAAACAGGTTGGAGCATCAAAGGCTAATGATTTGGTGTATGTTCTTTATAACTTGAAGTTGAAAGATTGATAACGATTAGATCACTAAATTTTTGTGATAGTTTTTCTGTTGCTATATTGCCAAATTGGTATTCTAACTTTATAAAAGTATTGATGGAATCGATTTTTGGATAGTTGGTAGTGAGGAAGACCCATTTCTCAATTATGAAGACATGGACAGTATATGCTCTATGAACAATTAGATCCTCCAAGAATGCAAAGGCAACAAAGCCGTTGTCGAGAAGGTCTGAATACATTATATATGAGAAAATGAGTGTTAAGTATAATAAATATTTTTAATATTGATATATTGTTGAAAAATAGTAAATAATAAATTAAATAATAAATTTATTTAATAAATTTATTGTAAATCGTGACAAATGATTGGTTATGATATGGGACGCATAACAAGTTCGTGACACGTGGATGATGGTTGATGGCGCCCAATCATCATCCAACCGTATTTAAATTCAACCAAATAGTTGTGTTCTTTGGTTGAAATGATGTGTCCGTTGGGTGAAACCCTTTGAATGAAACGATACGTCCATTTGTGTGAAGTGGTATGTCCTTTGGATGAAATGGTGTGTCTATTCATATGAAATGTTATAACCTTTCAAATGCACCTTTTCTGATTGGACATGACCATTCTTTGATACATTTCCAACTTCTATAAATAGATCCCCTCATTTCATTTTATTCATTGAATCATTCCATAAACATTCTTAAGCAACAAAAGCATTTTGCAAGAATAGTGTTAGTAAGAGAGTTTCAAAATATTGTTTGGTTCGCCGTTTCTCAAAGTTTGTAGTGCTGCTACTTTGAGATATTAAGTCGTTGTATCTTGGGAGACAAATTGTCATTTCCGTAAGCACCAGAGCAGGCAATAATTGTCTTAAAGATAGAGTTTAACTCTTGCCTCGACTTCATTATACACAAATCCTGCACATCTCAAATTTCTTCCTACAAGTTTAAGACAATTATTTGGCTTTGTGTATTATGGATACCGAGTCTGCTAATCCGATTACTATGGTTGTTCAACCACATGTGGCACAACCTATTGCTGCCCAAGAGGAAAGACCGGAGAAATTCTCTGGTAACGACTTTAAGAGGTGGCATCAAAAGATGTTCTACCTCACTACGTTGAACCTAGCTAGGTTCTTAAGTGAGGAAGCTCCCATTGTGTCTGAAGGGAAAAGTGATACCCAAAAAAGGGTTGCTATAGATGCGTGGGGACGTGGAGATTTCCTATGCAGAAACTACATCCTCAATGGTTTGAATGATAGGTTGTACGTGTATAGCTCAGCCACGACTGCAAGAGCCCTTTGGGAGTCATTGGAAAAGAAATACAAAACAGAAAAAGGGAAGGGCTAAAATGATCAAAGTAAATTGCTACAATTGTGGCAAACCTAATCATATGGCCAATGATTGTCGACTTCCTAAGAAAAATCAAGTGCATGTTTCAGAGCTCAGGTCTGTACCTATAGATTTGAGAGAACTCAATCTCTCTGTTGTGGTGTTTGAAGCCAATTTGGTAGACAACCCAATAGAGTGGTGGATTGGCATTGCTACTCGTTATATCTGTTCAGACAAAGAGATGTTCTCAACTTACACACCAATCAATGGAAGGAAGTTGTTCATGGGAAATCCAGCAACTTCTAACATTGTTGGACTCAGCAATGTAGTACTAAAGATGACCTCAGGAAAGGAACTCACTTTGATCGATGTGCTGCACGTTTCAGACATTCGAAAGAATTTAGTGTCTGGATCACTATTAGTCAAAAGTGGGTTTAGACTAGTATTTGAGTCTTAACAAATTTGTACTTACAAAGAACAACCACTTTATAGGGAAAGGATATGTTGAGAACGGGTTGCTCAAGATGAATGTAATGACTGTAATGCGTAATTTTGAAAGCAATAAAATTACTGCTTCTACTTACTTGACTGAGTGTTTTAATTTATGGCATGTTAGATTGGGACATGTTAATTTTAACACTCTACGAAGATTAGTAAATTTGAATTTACTACCTTCTTTTGAAATTGATGCTAAATATAAATATGAAATTTGTGTTGAAGCTAAAATGGCTAAGGTGCCATTTTATTCTGTTGAAAGAAAAACATCACCTTTAGAATTAATTCACACTGACATATGTGATTTAAAGTTTGTGCAAACTAGAGGTGGGAAAAAGAATTTTATTACTTTTATTGATGGTTGCACAAGATACTATTATGTTTACTTGTTGAGAAGTAAAGATAAGGCACTGGAAGCCTTTAAGCTTTATAAAAATGAGGTTGAAAATCAACTTAGCAAAACTATAAAAGCTATACATAGTGATAGAAGTGGCGAATATGGAGCTCCATTTGAGGAATTTTGTTCAGAATTTGGCATAATTCATCAAACAACTGCTCCTGATTCACCTCAATCAAATGGCATTGCTGAAAGAAAGAATCGTACTCTTAAAGAGATGATGAATTCTATGTTGATAAATTCTGGCTTACCCCAAAATTTGTGGGGAGAAGCAATTCTTTCAGCAAACCACATTCTTAATAAAAGACCACAAAAAGATAAAAATGAGACTCCTTATGAACTTTGGAAAGGTCATAAACCGTTTCACAAATATCTTAAAGTGTGGGGGTGCTTGGCTAAAGTAGAAGTACCAAAACCCAAACAAATAAAAATTGGGCCAAAAACCGTTGACTGCATATTAATTGGATATGCAAATAATTGCAGTGCATATCATTTCTTAGTGCACAAATCAACAATCCTTGATATACATGAAAATACGATCATCGAATCATGAAATGCTGTTTTCTTCGAAAATATCTTTCCTTGCAAGGACAGAAAAGAAGAAAGTTCTAGAAAAAGAACTCGTGAAGAACGTAGACGCAACAAGAGAGCTAAAGAGCTAAAACTCGTGGCCCGGATTTTTTAACTATTTGTTAGAAAATAAACCAAGGACAATCAATGAAGCATTGTCAAGTCCAGAAGCTCCATTCTGGAAAGAGGCTATCTACAGTGAAATTGAATCTATTATGCAAAACCATACTTGGGAGTTGGTGGATCTCCCTTCTGGTAGCAAACCGTTAGGTTGTAAATGAATTCTGAAAAGAAAGTACAAGGCTGATGGATCTATAGATAAATATAAAGCAAGGTTGGTAGCTAAAGGATTCAAACAAAAAGAACGCCTTGACTTCTTTGATACATATTCACCAGTTACTAGAATAACGTCAATTCGAGTGCTTATAGCTGTCGCTGCATTATATGATTTGGAAATACACCAAATGGACGTTAAGACTGCATTTTTAAATGGCGAATTAGATGAAGAAATCTATATGGAACAGCCTGAAGGGTTTGTCGTTCCTGGCCAAGAAAAGAAGGTCTGTAGACTTGTCAAATCTGTGTATGGGCTTAAACAAGCTCCTAAACAATGGCATGAAAAGTTTGACCGGAGAATGTTGTCAAATGGCTTCAAAATCGACGAGTGTGATAAATGTGTATATGTTAAAAGCACTCAACACTCCTTTGTCATAGTCTATCTATATATAGATGACATGTTGATAATGGGAAGCAATCATGACATTATTTTGACTACCAAGAAAATGTTGACAAAATTTTGATATGAAAGACATAGGTTTAGCTGACGTAATCTTAGGGATCAAAATCTTTAAAACGTCTGATGGACTTGCCTTGTCACAATCTCATTATGTTGAGACTATACTTAGAAAGTTCAAGGCTTATGATAGTCCACCTGCTAAGACCCCTGTAGATTTAAATCTACACTTAGCAAAGAACAAAGGTGAACCAGAATGTCAAATTGAATACTCAAGAATAATTGGTAGTTTAATGTATATCATGAACTGCACTCGTCCTGATATTGCATACGCAGTCAACAAACTAAGTAGATTTACAAGTAATCCAAGCAAGATCATTGGAAGGGGTTGATTAGGGTCCTTAGATACCTAAAATACACTTCCAACTATGGATTACACTATACGAGATATCCAATTGTATTAGAAGGATACAGTGATGCTAATTGGATATCTGACAGTAAAGACACAAAATCTATAAGTGGATATGTATTCACCATTAGGGGTGGTGCAGTATCTTGGAAGTCCTCAAAACAAACTTGTATAGCTCGTTCTACAGTGGAATCAGAGTTTATAGCTCTAGATAAAGCTGGAGAAGAAGCTGAGTGGCTTCGTAATTTCTTGGAGGACATTCCTTGTAGGACAAAACCAGTGCCCGCAATTATGGTACATTGTGTTAGTCAGTCAGTTATAGGAAGTGCACAAAGCAGTATGTATAATGGTAAGTCTAGACATATACGTCGAAGACATAATACCATAAGACAGTTGATCTCAAGTGGAATTATATCCATTTACTATATAAAGTCAAAGGACAATTTAGCTGATCTATTAACAAAAGGCATTTCTAGAGATCAATTATACTGTTTGTCGAGGGGAATGGGATTAAAACCCAAAAATTAAATCTTTATAGCGGTAACCCAACCTTGTTGGCTGGAGATCCAAAGATCTTAGTTCAATGGGACAACTAAGTTATAAACATTGTGAAAAGCACTTGGAGTTTTACTCCTTCCTATTCCTATGACGTTTAGGGCATGATTGGTATGTAGGAATGGAATTAAGTAGGAATGGAATGGAATAAAGAAGGGAAATGAATCACATTGAATAGCATTCCTATGATTGGTATACTCAATAAATTAGAAGGTAATATAATTCATTCCTTAGTTTCTTAGTTGATTCCATTAACAAAATTAATAATTAAAAAATAATAATTTGCAATAAAATAAATTATTTTTATGACAGATTTCCTCTTTAGTAATTTGTTAACATAAATAATTTATTTATATATTTTTAAAAAATATAGAATTCAATTGTATAACAATAGTATTTTAAAAATTGCTTACAGAAGATTATAAATAATTTATAAAACATCTCATATATTATTAAAAAAAATATTTATATAAATTATTTATTTACGTAATAAATAATTTATTGACTCGTTAAGCATATATATAATATTTTTCTGCCAATAAATTAATTCAAATAATCAAATGAACTAATATATTTAATTAGTGCATCTACCATTATTTATTCAGTACTCAATTAAATATGTTGAACTAATAAAAATTAAAATTAAATATCAAATTCAATGAATTAATGTTTTGTTCCCATTATTTATTAATTGAAAATAATATTTTGAATTAATAAAAAGAATCATACTCGATAAAATACACTCCAAAAATTAATGTCTGATATAATATAATCACAAGGATAATTTTATCAAGAAAAAAATTCCATTCCCAAGCTCATAGGAATAGCTAATACCATGATATTTGGATGGAATCACTAATCCCTTTCCTAAGGGAATAAGGATTCCCATGGAATAGCTAATTCCTTTTCTTAGTTAAATTTAATTATACCAATCACATGTATAGGAATGGAGTTGGGAATGCCAATTCCATTCCCTCCCCATTCCCTCATACCAATCATGGCCTTAGTGTTGTTAGCTAAAGGGTAGAGGGTAAGCTATAAGCTTTTAATGATTCCTATACTATGTCAAGTACAGTATAGG
Organism: Sesamum angolense; assembly: GCA_034509725.1. Lineage (NCBI taxonomy): Eukaryota > Viridiplantae > Streptophyta > Magnoliopsida > Lamiales > Pedaliaceae > Sesamum > Sesamum angolense. The sequence continues at coordinate 95,500 of JACGWL010000603.1, forward strand.
AGATCACCTATATAAGTGTGAAGACGGCCCGTTTCAAATGGAAAACACTTATAAATCCAATATGGTGTCCAGGGCTAAAATGGACTCAATCGTGAGAACCAAAGATATTAAAGAAGGTATTGTTGGAGTACTATTGTCTTGGTTTACACCAATGGCTGAACAGTTCAAGACATCATGTTCACTGATTAGCCAAGTAAATCCGATGGTATTCCTCTAAGGAAGGTTCAAAGCAACAAACTACCTATCCTGATGCAATGCCTTCTCGTTTGAAACTCTCTTAAGTGTCTGCATAGTTTTTATGTATTAATTTCCATTCATGTAGGGGATTGTTGGAAAATAGTGAATAACAAATTAAATAATAAATTTATTTAATAAATTTATTGTAAATTGTGACAAATGATTGGTTACGATATGGGACGCATAACAAGTTCGTGACACGTGGATGATGGTTGATAGCGCCCAATCATCATCCAACCATTTTTAATTCAATCAAATAGTTGTGTCCTTTGGTTGAAATGATGTGTCCGTTGGGTGAAAGCCTTTGAATGAAACGATGCGTCAATTTGTGTGAAGTGGTATGTCCTTTGGATGAAATGGTGCGTCTATTCAGATGAAAGATTATAACCTTTCAAATGCACATTTTTTGATTGGACATGACCATTCTTTGATACTTTTCCAACTTCTGTAAATAGATCCCTCATTTCATTTTATTCATTGAATCATTCCATAAGCATTCTTAAGCAACAAAAGTATTTTGCAAGAATAGTGTTAGTAAGAGAGTTTCAAAATATTATTTGGTTAGCCGTTTATCAAAGTTTGTAGTGCTGCTACTTTGAGATATTAAGTCATTGTATCTTGGGAGACAAATTTCCATTTCCGTGAGCATCAGAGCGGGCAATAATTGTCTTAAAGATAAAGAGTTTAACTATTGCCTCGACTTCATAATACACAAATTCCGCACATCTCAAATTTCTCCCAACATATATTGTACTCATTTATTATATAAATGCAGATGGAGTTGATTGAATTGAAGATATCGAGGAGGTAGAGGACCTGGAGAGTGATAATGATATAGACTTTTCAACTTTCGACCAGTTTAACCTCGGTGATAACTTATGTTATGCCACATTGGAGTTGGAGAGGGTAGTAGAAATTCATGTGGCGTTTTATTTAAGATGATGCATGCTTAAGAAGCAATTAAAGAAAATATATTGTGTGACTTAAAAATTTAGGTGTTATTTGATTTTTTTTAGGTAAGAGCGATGAACTATTATTAATTGAAATAAATCGATTACAAGTACAATCATTCATGTCGATATCAAATCTAACAAAGACTATTATAATAACCATCTCCTACTCAATAACACTTACTATTATAGTAGACAACAATTTCTACTATGCAGTAGACCAATTCCTAATATACAACAGACAACATCCCATGCACCTGATGAGGAAGTCATCCCTTATGATGTTGTTTTCATTCTTGTATGGCATCCTCATTCAACCCAACATCTCTTGCTCTAGATCGTGTTTGCATTCTCAATTTTGGGGTTCTTTATTCCCATAGAGAAAGGCAATTGAAGTTGCGTAAGATTTAACGAACACATAATAGAACAAAATACCAATTTTTACTTATGTTTGAATATAATAAGAATAACTACAATCCTCGATATACGACAAGTTTATTACTAGTGCAAGAGTTTTCTCATTTCATAAAAAAATCCATCCTCTCAAATGAGCTAGGGGAGGGAATATATATATATATATATATATATATATATATATTGGTATTCTTACTAGAAAAAAATAACTATTGGCTATCATTTTAATTGTTATTAACTAAAATTTGTAGTGAGTAAGTTTTATTGACCACGGTTGAATAAAATCGTTGCAAAAATATAAGTTTTTCATTAAGAAAAAGTTATTTGTCGTGGCTAAGAGCCATAGTGAAAATATTTGTCATTGAAAATGTTTTAGCCACCCTCACAGATACTACGCCCAACAACCGTTGCATGGCCGTGGTCAATGACTATTTGCTATCATTCTCTTTTTAACCATGACAATTAGTATGTTTAAATGTTGCATTTTTTTCTAGTGTGGCATGTAGAGCCATTTTACGATCTTTCTTTTGTCCCTTTAATTGCGTGAAATATAATGGGGAAATTATTTTAAAGAATATAAAAAAATAAAAAAAAAATTAGGAAATTAGACTGTTTCGAAAAAAATGTTGGAAAAATTAGGCAAAATTAGAATCACAGATCGCGGTTCTGACAAACTTTTTTTAAAAAATAGAAATAGTTGGAAAAATTGCACTTCTAGACCCACACAATAGGGTGTTTGTACTTTTGATCTCACAATTTGCGGACTTAGTACATTTAATCTCATAGGACAAATATTATAGCATTTTTTATTTCATAAAATAAAATATTGCACACATTTGGTTTCATAAATTCTATATCCTATAAAATTAAAAATGTAACACAGTACGGACCAAAAATTATTTTTTTAAAAATAGTTGTCGACGGTTCTGCTAACTTTTGAGCTATCGCCCCTTTTGCACTATTTTCAAAGAGAAGCAGCAGTAGTATGGCTTATTTATTTATTTATTTATTATTATTTTCCTATTGAAATTTGGGCTCAATGATAGTCCAAACTAACAACTCTAATTTTTTAAGTTTTTGTTAAATTATTAATTAAGAGTTTTAAATAATAATCAATACTTATTGTGATATTTTTTTGTACTCAATGTAATATTGTAGGTCATATTTAATTCATATATATATTATTATTTATTAAAAAATAATATTTATTTAATAAAAATAATTAATACATTATTAAATAATAATTATAAAATTATAATTTTAAATTTTAAAGTAATGAATAAATATTAAATAATATATTAATTAAGTATTAGTTATTACTTAAAACTCTTAACTAATAATTAAAAAAACTTTTCGAGAAAAAAAAAAAAAAAAAAAGAGTTGATAGTTCACTTGAGCTACTAAAAAATAAATAAGCCATTGCTTCTCTTTAGTGCAAAAGGGGCGATTTTTTTTTAAAAAAGAGTTTCTCAGAACCGCGTATTCTGATCGCACTTTAGCCTAATTTATCATATATATTTGATACCATGAATCATGCCTTCTAACGATGGGGATTAATATTTACTGTTAAATATTAAATCTTTACACTGAAATTAATTTTCATCCGTGTCAAATATTCATCACGACTTTTTAATTTTAACAATGATTATTATTTTAAACAAAAGGTTGTATTTCTTATAGTGATACTGCAAATTATTTAAACATACTCATTGTTGAGTATTTTTATAATTAAATCTACATTAGAAATGGTCATTTTAGTTACACGTTACGTCTGTTAGGATAGATGACCTGAAAGCCAATTAGATTGGCATACATGTAATCCAATTTTAGAAACAGCTTGATCTTTATGTAATATTATCGAGTGAATAAGATTTGTTGTATTCATCATGCATGTTTATAAATTCTTTTCAACATCACAACAAAGTCATAGAGCAATTCAACAACCATGCAACAGTTGGACCACGCATTGGATGGCGGTTATGAAATCAACTGTCTAAGGTTGGGTCTGAAATGTTCCAAGTCGAGGATCTCGAGAATGGGCATTGAGCATCCTGTAAATACTTGCATTAAGAGTCACATTCATTGGATGAGTGCCGCATTTCATCGGCGACAGACGTGGGACGTCTATGCGATCTTGATGGGTCAATTGACTAGGTGTCAAGCCGACTGCACTGACTCACGGGGATCATCATATGGAAAGTCTTGGAGGCTTGCTCGGTATGACTTGAGTCCCCAGCTCCAATAGTACGGGAGTAGTCCTCAAACTTGAGAAACCATAGCAGTCACGTGCGTATGATGATTGTATCTTGGATCTGAGCAAGAGGTGATTATGTCACAGAGACAGTCATCATAAGCCTTGTCTAGTGTAGTCAAAGTATGTAACGAGGACGGTGAGTTTCAAGAAGAGGATCCGTTCCCTGTCATTACATGACAGATGTATCTCCTATGCACTTGGAGATGCAACTACGCTCTAAGAAATTGTGGCCACAGTCATTGGTGGAGTAGGAAAAGAGGTTCCTACGTCGAATAATTTGGCGAAACGCGATTTCAAGTATTTAAGCATAGACGTCTAATCCAGGATGGGAACCGACACCAAATTACATACCTTAGACCAAGATTGGGAGACGGTAGACGGAAGGTCCGTACCTATATGAACTCGAAGCCTAAAAGTTCACACGGAAATTTACCTAATCTCTAGTGTCATGTTACCGTTGCTAGACGGCTACCTATGGTGGCGTGCTTTCTTGATCAAGGGTTATCAAGAATTATTAGTTAAATTGAATTTAATTAATAATAGTATTGGACACTAGCCCAAGTTTAGCTGAGGGGTAAACCTAAAGAGTCGCACACAACATCACCGAGAAGGGATAAGGAATTAATTGAGAATTTCTCTCTTCATAAGTAATTGAATTACTTAAGAAGAGAGAAATCCATTAGATGGATTGGCCAAGAATAAAATAATGAAATTAATTTATATTGAGTTTGTCTTTATTAATTAATAAGTTGGACTTATAAAATTAATGAAGATTATTTGGGCTCATTCATTTAATTGGATTAAAAGCATGATGGGCTTAATTAAGTGGATGTTGATTAAATTGGATTTAATTAAAATCAAGTAGGCCTTGTATTTTTAAGGGTAAAAGTCGACCACTCGTCTTTAATTAAGCACACTTGAAAATTCTAGGAAAGGAAATAATTGACTAGCAATTTTCACTTTTGAAAAGTGTCTTGTTAGTCATTCTTTATTTGGAATAAAGATTATATTACCTTGTGAACATTAAAATGAACCTAGACACATTTTAATAGTTCCATATATATATGCTAGGGTTAATTATTTGGAATAATTAATCATAACATAGTAAGAAGAGAAAAATCCTCCTTCTCCTAGAAGCCATTCGGCCCCTCTCTCTACACACACTAGGTGTGTTTCTTCTTCTCCTTTCTCTTCTAGTAAGGAGAATTATGAACTCCCAATTTCCGGTGTGGTGTGGACGAGCTTTGGAGGAATTCTACGTTGGCGTCTAACATGAACAAAAAGCAAGGAACGAAAATATTCAAGGTAAAAATTCGTTTTAAATCTTGCACCTTTCGTTCTTTATTTTTCACCATGGCCCGAATTTTTTATGGCTTATTTCTTTAACCACATCGAATGCTCGGGAATTCCAAGGGTACACCCCTTGGATCCATGATTTTAGTATCATGTCTTTTTAATTATGTTTTATTTTATCACCGCTTCCGCTTGCCTAAATTCCCAGGCTGATCCACGAGCTCCTTTCAACGTCATATATCTTTACTATATGAAAAAGGAAAGACCATTTTTACTCACAAACGGCGGTTACTTACACTACCACACCGATTTTTTATAAAGTCAAAAATGCCTTGAACTAATAATATAACTAACTTACTCAAGTTTTTAAATTTTATTTTAACTGATAATTTTTTTCTTTTCTTTCTTTCTTTATTTTTTTAAATTTAATATATTAATTTATATATTTTTACTCTTATATAATATATTTTAAAGTGTGAAAAATTATTTATTATATGCATACAGGGACGGCGTGCACAATGACTAGTACTTTTATAAAGCAAATGGGTCCTATAGATACAAAAATGTAGTTACCATACCACTTTCATCAAATTTTTTAAATATAAAAATGTCCTTCCATTGATAGAACCTATTTAACTTTCCAACTCATATATATTGAATTAACTATTCAATCACGTCCTTAAAGAAAATTAATTCCTGCAATTACTGCACTCACAAATTAAATTTACTTACTTTTGTTTGATTTTATTATTAATTAAATAAAAATAAACATATTAATATTTATTTTACATGTAAATATAATCATCGCTGCTATAATATATTATACAAAGTTATAATTTTTAATTTATTGACAATTATGCACTAAAAAAGTTATCAATAGCTTTTGCATGTGAGGTTGTAAGGCAACGGTAAATTTAATATACAGAAACAAATAAATTATGAGTATTAATAAAATAAAATAAAAATAATAAAATTATGCGTGCAAATACTACATGCCACAGTGTCTAGTTGATTCCAAATAGCAAGATAAGTCATTTTCCTAAGTTTTTGGGCTTTTTGAAGAAGCGAGATTCGTCAGTACTATTGATTGATAAATTTAAATTAAATGTCAATGCACCATAATAAAAAAAAAAGGTTAAATATAATTATCGCCTCACATCATTTACCTCCTAAAGTATTAGAACCTTAAAAAAAAATCCTGATCTTTATTTTTTAAGTTTGAAATGTCTATTGTACCCTTACAAAAATTGCTTTGGGAAAAAAAAAACAATAGAGAGATCTTTAAAATGCCAATATATTTACTTGTTTATTGAACTCTTTTTATTTTATGATCCTAAAGTATTTGTGGCTCATTTTATTTTAATTTTACTTATTTGTCAAATCAAGTTAGAAATAAATTTATACATGCATAAAATTGACACATTCACATAATTATCATATATATAAAATATATTAATTCTATATTTTTATTATAATTATATTTTTATTTAAGTAAATATATACATATATATATGCATGTATAAATATTTTTTTAATTTAATTTTACAAGTAAGTGAAACTAAAATAAAACGTGCTCCAAGTATTTTAGGATTACGAAAATTAATTATATATGCATGTATAAACTTATTCATCAGGCTCTTTTTCGTGATCCTAAAATACTTGGGGCTCATCTTATTTTAGTTTCACTTGTTTCTAATATATAATATATAAGATATAAATAAATATATATATAATATATATACACACATGAGGGCGATGGCCGCCACGTAGGCGACGGCCGTCGCCTCCCAGACTGGGCGACGGTGACGTCGCCCTACGCGGCGGCCGTCGCCTCCCAGACTGGGCGACGTCGCCGTCGCCTCTGCGCAAGGGGCGCGACATCGCCCCGTCGCTAGGGGGCGAAATTTCACCACCATTCTCAGTTTCTGGGCGACGGAGGCCCTTCTCCGTCGGCAACGAGGCGCCGACGGAGAAGATTGTCTATTTATTAAAAAAAAAAAAAAAAGAAATTTGACCCCCGCCCCCTCGTGTGGGGTGCCCAGGTTCTGGGCGACGGAGGTCCAGTCGTTCTCCGTCGCCCAGTCTTCTTCTCCGGCGGCGACGAGTCGTCGCCGGAGAAGAAGAAGAAGAAGATACAATATATATATATATATATATATATATATATATATATATTATATGTATTATATTTAAATTTAAATATATATTAATATAATTATTTTTTATATAATAAAGAAATTCATAACTTAATTAGTATATTATTTAAATAAATACTAATTTATATTTAATTAGTATATTTTATAAATAAAAATTAAAATATAATTAAATTAAATATAATTTAATTTAATTAATAATATATAATATCATAAGTGATTTTTATTTATATTTATATAAATTTTTAATTTAAAGATTGAATTTGTCAAAATATATTTGGATTAAATAATATTTTAAATTAATTGATAATGTATTATTTATTAAATATATTTACATGTCAAAAGGAGGGCAAAATGGACATTTGCATACATAGACTAACCTTAAAAAAGGCCAAAAATGAAACCCACTTGCAAAATGAGCGAGTGTCATCCACTCTCCGTTAGTTTCTAACGGAGAGGGGCTTTTTTGCTGTGTTTTAAATAACACAGGGGGTTTTTCGCTTATAAAATTAACACAGGGGGTTATGCAATTTACCCTTATTTTTTTTCCACAAAATAATTTTTGTAAGGGTAAAATGGGCATTTCAAACTTAAAAACAAATGTCAGGGAATTTTTTGAAGGTTTTAATATTTCAGGGGGTAATTGATGTAGTGTGGAAACTTTAGACGCGACAACTGTATTTACCCCTAAAAACTATGATAGTGATAAATATATAATGATAATATTGAAAAAAAACTGACTAAAAATATACATTAGATGACATTAATTTTATTTTTGTTAAATATAAGTTTAAACATTTGATGATGACACTAACTATATCTAAATTAATAATTAGTGAAGTATGTAAAATGACAATCAACAACAACAAATATAGAGTAACAATTCTAATTGTCATCCTTTAAGAATTTTATACACTATTTTATCATTAATTGTTAATAATTATAATTTTATTAAAATTTTAAAGGTCGGTATTCGGACAAACATATAAATTCTTGTCCTATAATAGTACATAAAAGAAAGGGATAATATTTTTGTTTTATTATATTATTTTTAATAATTATTTAATTTTATTTTTATTCTATTTGCTAATTGTCAATTAATCATCGATTTAGGACTTTCAACTGGTAGGATCTTATCATTACCCCTTGAATCTGGTGTGGTGGGGTGGGGGGGGGGGGGGGGGGGTCTATTTGTTGATAATTTGGATGGGGACGATTTTGTGATTTTATGGAGTAACTTTGGATGAGATTTTGTGAGCAAAATCTCACTTTTTGTCCCACTAGATAGGGTCATTCTTACTTTTGGTCCCGAGCTTTACGGGCTCAACACTTTTGATCCCAAAACCCTAATTTTTAAACAGAAGTGGTCATGTTCCGTTAATTCTAACGGAAAACGGCACATGACAAGTCATGTGCCATTAGTCAATGTTAGTCAACTGTCAGGTTTTTTTTTTTTTTTAAATGCACCAAAAAATATTTTTTTCTATTTATATATGTAAATAACCCACAAACACTTTCATCTTTTTCTCATTACTTTATCTTGATAGCAATAGGCCAAAAGATGTCACAAACATATCAAATTGCTTAAAATATTGAATGCTATTGTCACAAATTAATGGTTTAAATGCATAAAATTCACCTGTATTTTAAAAATTCGGCTAAAAACCCTTTTCTATTTTAAAAATAAGTTGAAAAAAATCCCTCTACAAACTGACCGTTATGACCCTTACTTACTATACATTTTTTCTTATTTTAATGACTATTGAATCTTTTTTCAATAATAACAGTTCTAGATCTGACCAATTTATCATAATTGTTGATTTTTTTTTTAAAAATTGAAGGGTTATATTTAGCAAATATATAAATTATATAGTTTATTTTAATATTATAAAATTATTTTATTTTAATATAAATTAATAAAATATATAATAAAAATATTAAATTATTATTTATTTTAAAATAAATTACCCTAACCCCCCCACTAGGGGTGTCAACGAGTCGAGCTCGACTTTTTTGGTGAGCTCGAGCTCGAGCTCGATTGTAGGTGTTAGGGCTCGAGCTCGAGCTCCGAGAGCTTACACAGATCGAGCTCGAGAGCTTTATGTAATGAGCTCGAGCTCGATCTCGAGCTCGTGACGAGCGAGCTCGAGCTCGAGCTGTCGAGCTGTCGAGCTTGAACTCGAGTTGCCGACGGTGAGACGAAGAAACAACGGCAAAACGGGGCAGAGCACAAGCCGACGGTGACTAGGGAGAGACGGTGCTATGGATTTGAGTAGGGAGAGACGGTGGAGGGGTGGGAGAGATGGTGAATGAGAAGCCATTATTGGAGGAGCCGTACCTCCCGCCCGCCGCTGCTGCCCCGCCCGGGCCGCGCCGCTGCTGCTTGCTAGGCTGCTGCTGCTGCTGCTGTACCGCCGAGTCGCCGGCCGCGATCCTGGTGCTGCCCCGCGCCGCGCCGTTCGTGGTGGATTTGGGTTTGGGGTTGGGGTTGGGGTTGGGGTTTTTGGGTTTGGGGGAGAATGGTGATGGTGAGTGGTGGATTTGGATTTGAATTTGGGTTTAGGGTTGGGGTTGGATTTTGGGGGTGAATGGAGATTATTATGTATATTGTTATAATAAAATTGTTGATTTTTATATTTTTAATAAAATTATATGTTATAAATAATACTAAATATTATTATATAATTATAAAAAATTAAATAAATGGTATAATATTTTAATATATTCTTATAAATGTAAATTATTTTTTAAATATTGTTGATATCATTATATACAAAAAAATAATAATGATGATAAATAAGAGATAAACTTCTTAATTCAAAGTACAAAATATTAATTGATCTTATTATATATATAAAAATAATAATAAAAAGTAATTAAAATTATTAAAACATCATTAATTACTACTATTATTATTATTATTATTATTATCTTTAGATATTTTATAGTTGAAATTGATATATATTCACAATTTGCAATAAATTTGTATATTCATAAACGTTAGTATTACATTGATGTAACTATCATCTTACATTGTTGAATAATGTGGGTTAATCGGGCCGTCAAAATTCAGATCAAACCGTTAGATATGATCAAACATAAAAAATACATTTGGTAAAGTTTTTAGATTTATTGGGTAGACGGATGTCGAGATATCGTACTCGAACGAAAAGAGTAATCATTTAAGACGATGTATCGTTGAATCAGACCATGTAATTTTAAATCATACCGTCTGATATGATCTAATTGACACAAACTTATATATATTAAAATTTGGTATGAATCGGTTGGCTGAATTTTAAGATATTATAATTGTTAATTAAGCTTTTGATCTCATTATATATTAATATATATAATAAAATAATAATTAAAATAATTAAAATTGATTAAACTTAGTATAAATATTAAATGTATAAATAAAAGTACCATAATTTAATTATTTATTATTATTCAAAATAAAATGTATAATATTGATTAATAATTATAATATATGGTCAATTTTGAGTATAAAATTGATAAAGTATTGAATATTATATGAAATATATATTTTTTTAAAAATATAACTATATATAAAAAAATAAAAATAAAAAAAAAATGCTTCAGCTCGCGAGCGGCTCGCGAGCTGAGCGAACAGAGGTAAATTAGCTCGGCTCGAGCTCGACTGGAGCTCGAGCTCGAGCTCTCGAGAGCTCGAGTCGAGTCGAGCCAAAAGTCGAGCCGGCTCGCGAAACTCGCGAGCCGGCTCGACTCGCCTGCCACCCCTACCCCCCACCCCACCCCCCAACACCCCCGCTACTACCCACCCTTCCCCAACCCCTGCATATCGCCCCCCTCCCCGCGCCACCACAGCGACCCCTTCCCCCTTCCCTCCCCCCGCCACCACCCGAGACGGCGACGCCGCCCAGCAGAAGCTCTGGGCGGCGTCGCCCAGTGGATCTGGAGACGGCGACGCCGCGCCCAGACCAGCGAATCTGGGCGTGACGTTGCCGTCCCCAAAGTTGTTCTGGGTGTCGGCGCGCTGCACCCAAATTCGAGGGCGATGGCGACCATCGCCCTTCTCGGCGGGGGCGGCGGCGATGGCCGTCGTCCCCAATTTTTTTTTTCAATAATTGATTTAAAAAAAATAAATTAAAATTAAATTTTTCTTTAAATTAAATTAAATTAAAAATTAAATTTTTCGTCTTAAAATTAAATTAAGAAGAAAGTTTTAAAATTTGAGATTTTTTAAAAAAAAAAAAATTTTTAAACTAGCCGTTGACCAGCGTTGACTAACGGCACGTGATACGCCACGTGCCGTTTCCGTTAAGTTTTACGGAACAGGACCACTTTTGTTAAAAAATTAGGGTTTTGGGACCAAAAGTGTTGAGCCCGTAAAGCTCGGGACCAAAAGCGAGAATGACCCTATCTAGTGGGACCAAAAGTGAAATTTTGCCGATTTTGTGGGCTGGAATTTTTGTGTGTGAGAGTTTTTTGTGGGGATCGATTTTGTGGAGGTCAAATTTTTTGGTGGAATGGGCTGCAATTTCATGGTGGGCTGTGATTCCTCTCGATTTTGGAATTTTTAATAATTAATTCATAGGCTGCTGTTGGGCTGTTGCTGTGTTTTTGGGCTGGGGCAGATTGGATTTTTTGGACAGTGGGCTACTGATCTTTGTGGGTGGAAGCGCATGGGCTGCTGTTTTTCTGCTGGGCTTCACAGAAGATGGCCCCTGCTGCTGATTTGAATGGGCCGCACAGATTTGGCCACTTTTGCATCATTTTGGGCTTTACAATGCTGAAAATATTCCTCATGGTTTTGGAGGGCTAGGGCCTTCAAAAATCCTCTGGGGGCTTTTCTTTTTTTTTTTTTTTTTTTTGAGAGTCTGGGGGCTTTTCATTTGATGAAATTTTGTGAATTTTGGCCTGTACGAAACACTATTTTCATTTTGCAAAATTATCGAGAAGGGATTGGGGACCCGACAATTTCCAAAAAAGAAAAAGAAAAATTTTCAATCTAAACCCGACCCGAGTGCATCAAGGAACGGACTGAGCCCAGGCCAGATTGTCCCAAATCTTGAACGCTCTCAGTCAGAATCATACAGCCCATTGCCCGTAAAACCCTAGCATAAGATGGAGAAACCCTAGCTCGTGAATCAGAAGTAGAAGCCCGTGTGTATATGTGCGTGTACATATATATCTGTGACTCTCTCTCTCTCGCGTATTCTCTATATAAACATCACGAGCACACGTTCTGCATTCAATACTCTATGGTGGATGCTTATGTAGTGTTTGATGAAATGCAGCTGACAGTTTCTTGAATTATTTCTCTGGGTTTCTCTTTTCTATACTTTCTTGGGGTTTTCCGTTGTGGGGTGGCTTGTTTGCTGAAGATTGTGTTGCTTATTATATATATGAATGTGTGCAGTGATGATGCAAATTATGTGGACTAGAGTTTCTGATGTAGTAGTTGAAGACTAACCCTTGGCTGTCTGAGCACACACCACTTACCACTACTTCCTGTTCTTTCTTTTACCTGAGAAGAAGCCCTTTTCAGATTTCCTTTACTTGATCACTTTGATGCAGTTTTATTTTCAAGTAACTCATTTTTTGAGATGTTTTTGGGTTATGTTATTTTGTATTGTATTGGGCTTGTGATGAGAAGAAAATTATCTTAGCGGATTTCAGTGAGATAAGTATATCAATGATCTGATTGTTACACACACTGAAGCCCACTTCATTTTATTTGATTAAACTTGAATGTTAGTTCTGTTTTTGGAATTTTTGTATGGAATGATGAGATAAGGCGCCGCTGGGAGATTTGAGGGCAGTGGGTTAAGGTCTTGTGCTTCTTTGATCCTGTCTTTCTGGGATGGTTTCAAGTGAAATATGTTGCTTCTTACTTGTGAACTCCCTCTATGAAATGGGTGGGGATGTTCAATAATTTTCATGCTTCTGAAGCTTATATAAACATGTCAGTTTTAAACAGCTTGCTCACGACTTTATTGCGTCGTGCTACCTTTCTCCTGCAACATTCGCCTTCTATAAATTTTTGTATCGACATCATAGTATTACATCTGCTTCGACGGCCCATTTGTCTCGTATGGGCATGAACCCATATGGGCAGCATGAAATTTTTCTTGGGTTTAATATAATTTATCCCGTTGATATTTCTAATGAATAAATAATCTACTTGTGGAAAAAAAGGGGGGCAATGCAATTTACCTTTTGTGATATTGTAAATGTGCAAATTATCCTTTATGACAAAATAATTACTTTTGTATTTTTTTAAAATATAGCAATTTATCCCTTATGTTTTTTAAAATAAAGCAATTTACCCCTAAATAGGGAGATAGATTGCTTCATTTTAGAAAACATAAGGGGTAAATTGTTATAAATTTTTTTATAAGAAGTAATTTGCTCATTTACAATATACAGGGTTTAAATTGCATTAAATCCAAAATAGATCAATTTACCTCTATGGAAATAAATTACTTTATTTTAAAAAAAATAAACAAATATATCTATTTTATTTTTTATAAAGTGGTAATTTATAGTATTACAGGGATTGTTTGTATTTTTTTCCAAATTTTCTTTTATTTCGTAATGGAAAACTCATCATAGCTGATAGACCATTTGGCTATAATTCATTTTGGTGGCACCAATTTTTCCCCTTTCATAAATGAAAAACTTGTGTATAATTTAATGACTGATAACTCATGTAGGTATAATTTTATATAAGAACATAAATAAAAGTTATTCTACAGACCATATGGTTAAGAGTTTATATGAGTACAAATTTATATGGACAGCATAAAAAAAAAATTGTATTTTGGATTGAAAATTATATGTCACAAGTGACAGCAGATCATGTGCAATCCAATGGTGTTCTCTATTAGAAAGATTTTACAGGAAACTGAATTTCACTATGAAGTATGATGTCATTGTCCTGAAGTAACGAATTCTGTAAGATCGAGTTCATTCAAGAAGTATAGGACAGAATGGATTCTGTGTGTTCTATACATGTTTCTGAAGAACTTGAAACGTCCCCCATGACAATAAAACTTACCATACATAATTAAAAAATGCTATTCCTGCAACTGTGAGCTGCCATTCGGCAAGCTTTATCATGGTAACTCACGATCAAAGAATTAAATTTTGTGTTTTAAATCTATGTCAATCGATTTTGAGGACATAAGCAAAAGAATGTGAACACGAAATCCTGATGCTGACACAAAGGTCTCTAAAAAAAAACACCAATATATGCACCTCACAAGGTCTCTGCTGCTAAAGAACAGATATTCATTGATTCACTTCCAAACATCACATCCACCAGTCCTGTGAATTTCTTACTAACATTTCCAGCTAAGGAGCTTTATGTACCGTTATTTTGCCTCACCTTGTCCTTACCTTGTAAAAAGAGTTGTTATGGAAAGAAAGAAGAGAAGCCAACACGACAGAAGGACATTATCCTGCATCATCTCTTCAGTTCTCTGATACTCTTTCGATTGTGAATAATCAGACTTTTCTATGATGGACTTGGGAATTCAGTGATCAATAGATAAGATTTTGTTTTTGAAAGGCACAAGACATTATTTCCGGCTGGAGATAAAGCCCAGATAGGATGGCAACCCCTGCAACTGTAACTCCAATAGTAGCAAGTATCTTGCGCACTGGAACAGTATCCTTTTGGGATGGTATGGTAAGAAGTTGCTTCACCTGTAAGAGTATAAATATCAACACATGAAACTTGTAATATGGATGCAATAGCTGCGAGTATCTTAAGATTAGAACAACCGGTGCTTGAAAAAGCAATTATGATTCAATTTCAGGTTTGCTGGTCTTAAAAAGCAAACTTCATATACAGGACATATGTTAACCAAGTTTATTTGGACTAAATGTATTTCAACTTCCCATTCTTGAGTCCAGATAGTGGAGAGCAAAATCATGTAATTCAAGAAAGTGATGCTATCTGCTTCATTTAAAACTTGACCATGATACTTCAGAACAACCAAATCTTCATAAGGAATAACATAAAATCCTTACCTCAACAGGCTGTTTCCAGTACTTCTGGATTCCTGGTAGGTGCCCCTTTCCCACAACAGCTACCACTGAATTATGCTCTCTGGCAGTCCTTAATAACATGGCCAACATATATCTAAACAAAACGAATTTAGAATAAGCAACTAAATGTAATAAGGATGAGAACTCTGAAATAAAGATTTCTTCAGAATAAAGCTTATAAACAAAAAGAGTTAAAAGAATTAATCGTAACTGAAGCTAAAGCTGCTAAATGAGTAACAGGAGTAAACTTCAAACAGATGCACCATGACAACTGCAGAACTATAAACCAAAAGTACACGTGGGTAACTAAATATTAGAAAGAAATCAAAATTAGTGTACATATCGTGTCAACTGAGGAACTTCAATATATGAGTTGGAGAAGATGACCATGGGCTTGCAGATGGAAAGAGATGGAACAAGGGACCATGTCAAGGAACAGGGATACAATGGAAAAGATGAGCAGAATTTGAAAGCAAACAGATATAAACATAGGGTGCCATGTTGAGAGTAGATTTAACAATGTCAACTCCTGGGTGCCATATTCTGTCAAAGAAACAAACAAGAATAAGAGGGGCTAAAAGATGTGTCACCGAGGCAAGTTTAGAATGATCCCCTACCCATCCCCTGCTCCTCTCATGTACATTACCCTCCACAAGACTGAACTTCCACTGATGTTACTAAGGAGAACGTGTATGTGCACATATAAGATAGGAAGAAAGAGAGATGTTATCCTGGGAAAACATGATGAATTTGGAAGACTAAGAAACAAAGAAAAAGAACCTCATGAAAGACGTGCACTAGAGCAGCTGAACGAGCAGGAATGATGTGATCGATCACTCTAATACTAACCATGTTTTCGGACCATTATAAATAGGAGAGGTTTCATCATATCATGCTTCAAGAATGCTCTTGCTACCTACGGAGGAGTCTAGGATGAAAATGAGATGACCATCTTAGTAACTTCCACTGATGTTGCAAAGGAGAATATGTGCGTGCACGCGTAAAAGACAGGATGAAAAGAGACATTATGCTGGAAAAACATAATGAATTTGGACAGACTAAGAAACAAAGAAAAAGAACCTCATGAAAAGACGTGTCACTAGAGCAGGTGAAGGAACAGGAATGATGCCATCAAGCATTCCAATACTAACCAGGTCTTGGGACCATTATAAATAGGAGAGGTTTCATCAAATCATGCTTCAAGAATACTGTTGCCACCTATGGAGAAGTCTAGGATGAAATGAGATGACCATCTCAGAAGTTTTCTTCATTTACTTCATTTCTGCATCAAGAGAACAGGGTAGATGCATTATATCCCGAAGAGGAAGAAAGCTTAGAAATGGGTTGTACTCTATGGTTGGGTCATCTCATAGTAAGCCTGCTCAAGCCATATGATACACCTATCGTTCGACATGCATGGGCCAATGCTATGAGCTTTTATGAGTGCTACGACAAACTGATCGGGAGATTCAGTGGCAAAAGAAGCTACAGAGATGCATGGTTTGCTTTAGCTCACTGCACTATTCTTTCCAATCATCTATTTAGAAATATCTAATACATATATAAGTTTCAGGGTGTTGCCTGTAATACTCTGACTATTCTTATGTCATGCATGTAGTAAACATTCTAACAGCAGTAACCATGAGAGTAATTCATCTAAGTGCATGTGACTGAAGTTGGAGCAAAATAACTTGCATTGCTTCAAGCACTCGAATAAAATAAGCTAAAATAATGGGTGAAGAATAAAATAAGAATAAGGACACTAACTGATCGCGCTCATGCACAAGGGTTTCCATAAGCGTAGGAAACTGTTTGCTCATCTCCTGAATTACAAGAGTTAACATGTCAATGTCATCCATTTCCTTCAGCTGCACAAAGGCCCAACAAAACCTATTATTGCTCCAGTAACATCAAAAGACCTGAGCGCGTGAGAGATAAAGCAGAAAAGATCTCTCTGCCTTACAAGGTAAGGAAGTATACCGTTTTAGTGAGGGTTTCAGGACTCGGCAAGAAAACTGCTTGTAACATTAAGGAGTACAATAATTTTGTTTTATGCCAAAGGGGCA
The DNA here is from genome assembly GCA_034509725.1 of Sesamum angolense. Taxonomy (NCBI): domain Eukaryota; kingdom Viridiplantae; phylum Streptophyta; class Magnoliopsida; order Lamiales; family Pedaliaceae; genus Sesamum; species Sesamum angolense. The sequence continues at coordinate 112,907 of JACGWL010000603.1, forward strand.
TCTTAGCCCATGTTCTACGCAATGTAATCTGCCAAAGTTGACAAAAACTCAAGTTAGAAAGGCAGCACAGTAAACTGCTATATAATTTATTCACGTAATATTTGGAATGCAGACAAGGGAAGAGTGAAGGTAAGATAAGAATACAAATGAAACTTCTTCAAAATCTACACTTTACAGAGATTCTCTTAACTTCTCAAAATTTAAACTTTACAGAGATTCTCTTAACTTCTCAAAATTTAAACCTTACAGAGATTCGCTCCTAAGGGCAATAGAAAGGAATAATGCAACTTTTCAGTGCTTAATTAAGTGAAAAAATAATTAAATTATGGACAGTGAAGCTAGATGCAACACAAAGACAGAGGACAAAGCTAATTAGAGAATAAAAGATTGAAAAAGCATAATATGGTTAACATGGCCGCCAAATGCATTTGCAATATGGAAAAGAATTAAAATGGTAACATCCATCTGTCTTCCAGGAAAAAGGAAGCTAAGCAGAACAGGATTTATCCCAAAGATCTCACAAGTAACAAAGAATTTCTGTAATTTGGTTGGATGAACAAACACCAGAACTAGCTTACTTGGACAGGTCGATCACCAAGTATAACTTTAGCCCCATATTTCGTTGCTTCTTCATATGCCACACGAAACTCTGCCCCAGGCAGAACTTCAAGCTTACTAGCAACCTAGTGAAAGCCAGATTGCAAATGAGACAATCCAGTTGTAAAGTTCTTTTGAAATATTTATTCTCAAAGCCCCAAGAAAGCTTAGATTGTAAGAAAGACAGCATAAGCGACCAAAACAGCCTTACCTTAGCAAGGACCAGCTATAAAGTATCCCAAAAGGATTGTGATTTTTCTTCCACATATCCACCATTTCTCCAATGGTTGGCACCTGCTCCACCAAGCTTACTCATCAGTTCAATCTCCAGATTCCAACTCAAGAACATATTGAAGTTGTGTAATTAAGACTGATAATCTTGGGTAAGGCACATCAGCACACAGAGTTTTCAAAGCATGAAATGGTTGGCGATAACATACTTCTGAATAAATACCCTACCCAGTGAGTAGGAAGAATACAAAAGCTTTTTGCATGTTGCTTTAACCGCTTAAGGTTTATAAGGAAGAAGCTCAAGGTCCTTAAGCATATATGGTTACTATGAAACAACCATCTACGCTTACCCTATGATTTGAAGAGCAAACTAGATATTGAAATTAGTTGATTCCTTTTGTTGCCACCTCCCACTTCCCACCCCCACCTTGCCAAAATCTCCCGTACTTCAAGACTTTAAATTTTTAATTCAGCGTAAGACCAACTAGAAAGAACGGAAGCACATGGAATGCCAAGAAGCTAGTACCTTCTACCATGGAGTACACAAGAAATTACTTCTTACACAGTCGCAAAGATAGAATGCACTTGAGGAACAATGCTCAGTTGTAATAATGCTGAGTCTTATAGCTTGTACGAAAGAATTTTTTGTTAAGTTGAAATTGGGAACTCTTATTTGAGAGTGTTAAAGTTATAAGGTTAATAAGAGCACTCAGAACTCTAATCAAGGTGTACTATTGTCACATATAATAACTTAATGAGAAGTACAAAAGCAATGAATAACTAGTGAGATTTTAAAATCTGCGAAGCTCATGTAATCCTATGATAGACTGTGAACACTTTTAGATTTTAATCCCCTTCGAAAGAAAAAGCTATAGCAATCTTCCACTATGAATCATCTGATGTCAGAAAATATTTTTAAACTTTAAACAACTTAAATACAATTAGAGCCATAACAATGACAGGATTCATGTAGCAAGACATCTCCAGGTAATGCATTGCTCTTCTTTTGTTTTCACCCTTCCATACAATGGTGCATCGTGATGAAGATGAGGTTGTCATATAAAAGGGTAGGAAGCATATTGGATAATTCACAATCTTCCATCACGAATCATCTGATGTTGTAACATACTTTTAAATTGAAACAACTTGAATGCAATTAGACACACAATAAATGACGGGATTCGTGCAGCAATACATCTCCATGTAAACTTGTGGAGATATGATACTGGAATATTTTGCTTTTCTTTTGCTTTCACCCTTTTGGCCAATTGTGCATCATGACGAAGATGAGGTTGTCAAATAATGGGTAGGAAGCATATTTTCCATCATGTTTAGACTCGTAACCCCAGCATGACAACTAGCCAAATAATTTCATGGAATACACTTGGAAACACGAGATGCCATGAAACCTAGTTTCCCAGGGACAAGTAATATGAGCAAAATTGGGCAGGGGTAAGAGAAGGAAGGCCGAACAAGTAGAATGGCTGTATGCTAACAACAACTATGATAGACATTGCTATTAATCAAGAGCCGCATTTTAGGTTCCAGGGTCATGGAGCAAATCTTAGGAAAGACCTTCCTGTCTTGTGATTGGTATTGCACTTTCTGACCATAAATTAAACCCCTCTAATTTCAATATATAAGATTTAAGAATTCTACATTTACAAATTAACAGATATTACCTAGGTGGTTTCAAATTTTTTATCCCAACTACTGGCGCTCTCTCATTTATCTTAGTTGCACGAACCACCAAAGCTAGCATTCACATTCAGTAACCTGGATTCTCCGCTTACTTTATAAAGTATCATTTTTTCACTTAAAAGTTAGAACCAAAAAGTTAACAGGAACAGGAAGTGTCAATGCTCTTGTCAACTTGATATCCTACAACCAAAATTCTACAGAAATTAAACTTGCACATCTAGAAGCAACCAAGAAAAAGAAGAATTAGTGGCCCTATGGCTACAATTCCGCCATTTGCCTCTACTCGTTGCTAAAAATAACTTGAAATCAAAGTTCCATCCAAAAGAAGACAAATGTAAAGAAGATTCAAAGTATACCTTCAAATTTTGAGGCGTAAGAACAGCAATACGACCAGAGCATAACTCAAGAAAACAACCTGTAGAAAACAGTTGCTATAAAGTTTGCAGCATTTGAATGAAAAAAGAGAAATGGATAGATGATGGCCCAAAGAAATCACCTACAGTACAGTAAAAAGAGATCTAGCATATCATACTTCAATCTATCGAGCAAGTATTCCAATTTTCAAAAGAGAAGCACCTGCGGTTTCAAGAAATCAATAACAGCTTGTACTTCTCTGCAAGACTCCTACAAATGAAAAAACAAATAAAATTAGGCACTCATATGTTAATGCCAACGCCTACTAATTTCCATTACTAAGAACCTCACAGTAGCGCACTCCAATAAAAACCAACAGAACACGAGCAATTGAAAACAAAAATATACAAACAATAATCAAATTACCGTAGAAACGTGAGCGGTCCCAACCAAGTAGACATCACACTCGCCCCCCTCGGCAACCGAATCGCAGGTGAGCTTCACCGTACTTCTTGAAAACTCCGGAGGCAAAACCTTCCTCTCATGAAAACTATTACCGTCATTACCTTCATTTCCACCCTCATTTTCAGAAATATTCTCAGAATTTTCCCCGGAGATCGGATCCCCTTCCCCTACGTGCACAAAATCATCGATTCCGGTGGTCGCCGCGGGAGACGAGGGGTCCATCACGCGGCGGCGAGGAGAGTGTACAGAGGCGGGAGATCTGAACGGCGGACTGAGGCGGAGGAAGCGTTTGGGGTTGGTGGTTTTGGGGGTAGCGGTTAAGAGAACCAGGTGGCGGGCTGCCGAGTTGAGACGGTTCAGTCGGTGCATGTGTGGTGGTTTTGGATTTTAGGATGAGCAACTAAACAAAAATCCATTTGCGGATTAAGGGGGCGTTTGGTATGGCTAACTTTGTTTGTAAGAAATCAGAGTCTCAACGGGGGTTATTTGCACAAGTATTAGTCTAACATTGAAAATAATAGGGTAAATTTCACTTTTGGTCCCTCAAGTTTGCCACTTACTCAGATTTGACCCCTCGCATTTGCTCCTCATCAAGTTTTCTTCCTCAATTTAGAAATTCCATCAACTTTTATCCTTTCATTAAAGATCCATTAATTTTAACGAACTTATTAAAAAAATATCATAAATGTATTGTAGACACATTAAATTTGTACTAAATAAAATTGCGCCGCGTGGAAAAATATATTAAATATCAATTTTTATTATATTTTTTGATAATTTAATCAAATTTAATTTTTAAAGTAAATAATTAATTAATTGATATTAATATTTATTTTATGACCAATAAAATGACGCAAAGTGTCAAATCTCATATTTTTGGCAAATGCATCAAATCTTCCAAATCAAGTAAGTACAAGCCAATTTGAAAACAAAATCGTATCTTGCAAATATAGAAACAAATGTCAAACAATCACGAAGGACCAATCAAATGCAGCACCTCATCAAGTAAATAAGGAAAAGTCTTCCACCTTACAACTATAAATAGGGGTGTTCTCTAACAATTCAAGCCACAGAGAGAATTGAAGAGAATATCAAAGAGAGAAACAAGAGAGCATCCAATAAGTCCCAAATCCTCTGAAGCAAAAGTCCACGGTGTTCAAAGCAAAGTCAAGGCGTTCGTTGCGGAAACCACTCAAAGTCAATATTTGATTCGTGAATAAGTCGAAAGACCCGCGAATTAATGTTGTCAAGAAACAAGTCCACCTTGGCGTCAAAGCATCAAATTCACTAAGAGATATTCAAGTTCGAGTCAAGTTCTCCAAATTTATAACGTCCAATCCGAGAATAAGTCAATAGACCCCATATTAACGTTATTGAAGATCCAAGTCAATACAGACAGACAGACACACAAGTCACAACAAATCCAAAGGGACTCAAGTCCAAAAGCTTTCTGCCAAAACAAAGCACTACAACCGCGAAGGTTCTACGTCTTTCTTGACATCAAATCATCAAACATTGATACCAAATTTCAAGGTGATACATAGTTTGCCCCACAAAATCGGAAGAGGTTACACATCCACATTCAAAAACAAGCTTCAACACCTTAGATCGATATTCGAAGCGAAGAATTAGGGGATATCTTCAAATAAGAGATTGTATCCACTTTTCTTTTAAATCAATAAAATTCATTTTTCCATATTTTTCTTGTTGTAATCTATTTTTGAAGACATGATTTTTGTGTGAACAAATTTCTAACACACCTAGTGGGACAATCTCTGCCTCTTATCCCTTTCTCCTACATTAAAGTTCAAATCATCATTTCTAATTGCTCAAATACATCCAAGAAAGATCAAGTCGCCGAACGAAAAGAACATGGTAAACACCGGCGGTCAATCCTCTATTGGGGCAAGATTATGGATACTACTCACTCGGACGATTCAAACTCAACAAGTTCTATTGAGATCAACTCAAAATCCACACTTTCACTATCATCCCCGCCATGATGGCCGACATAACTGCAATGAAGAAACAATTAGCACAAATGGCCCAAGCCATCGCTAATCTTCAAAATATTGTCGAGGACAAAGACCTCCATATTGCACAATTGACAAACAACCAAAAGCAAACAAACATTGAAGAAACCCAATAACAACCACAAGCATGCCTCCTTCTCAAACCATGTTGAAAACGAGAAGCAAGTGGATAAAGCACCACCGATGTGTGACTCTGTGCAAAAGTTTACACATTCTGAAATGTTTATTGCTACATTGTATGTCAACAATTACAAGAGATTCTCACAACACCGTCAAAACTCACCTCGGTGAAACAACTTAAAGCTCGCCTGCGTATTCAAAGCCATATTTCAAATGCATCAACGACTTGAGGATGACGACAGGATATCAGCCACCGAACTTCGACAATTCCATTGAAAATGCAACCCAAGACAACACATCGCCTATTTCACTAAAACATGACTGGTGTCTTTTGGTGAAGCAATTCGTCCGATCGCTCAAAGGAAAGGCTTTCGATTGGTACGTTGATCTAGAGCCCGAGTTAATAGACGGATGGGACAAAATGGAAAAGAAGTTCTTAAGTCGCTTTCATAGCACACGTTGAACAGTGAACATGGTTGAACTCACCAACACAAGGCAGTGGAAAGATGAGCCGATCATCAACTACATCAATCGTTAGCGTGCTCTAAGCTTAAATTGTAAAGACAAACTTTTAGAGGCCTCTGCGACAATAATGTGCATCCAAGGTATGTATTGGGGACTCATTTATATTTTGCAAGGAATTAAGCCAAGAAACTTTGAAGAGTTGGCTACCCATGCCCATAACATGGAGTTGGGCATTGCCAATCATAAATCAAAATTCTCAGTTGGCCACCAAAAGAAAGAGTCAACAAGGGATGAAGATTTCAACAAACTTGCTGCCACGGAATCGATGACCATCAAAGCAACTCACGTCAAATTTTCTCCAAACAAAAGAAGGAATGAAAGGCTTCAAAACCAACATATGCAACATTACAATGATTGGCTTACTTTGGATGACGAAGACATGTAAGCACAAACATTGCTAGCTTTAATCCAACAAATGAAATGCATGATTTAGAGAACAAACAGAAAGCTCTACCATCTCCATCGGCAGTGCCACCAAAACTTCAGCCAAACAGTTTTGAGCTCGTACAAATGGAGACTTCTCTCTCAACATGGAACCCTTCACCAAGGTAGAGTCGTGCTTTAGTGATGCCAAACTCTACCATAACGAGATACAGGAAGCAGTGCCTTCAAAAAAATTTCGGTCAGTCAACTAATCAAGGAAGTGCACTCCACAGCCACTCATTCAGAAAGCAATGTCGAAGAGTTCAATAAATTGACCATCGATGAGGTGCTAACTAATGAAAATCATAAGTTGAAAAAAATACCTTACTCGCCAGTATTCCCTACGTGGCTTGGTTCGACAGAAAAAGCAAACAAAGCTCGCCATAATACCACGTTCCACTATCCAACAGAATCAAGCAATCAAGTAAGGTGAAAATCAAATATCTCCAAGGTGCCAAGGCTGAACTAATCGATCCCATCACCGTTCTACACCAATTGGTCTCAAATGAACCATTTCTTCTGAAAAATCAAGTTGAAGAAATGACGGGGGCATTCAACTTAAAATATTACCACCTCTTGGGAAAATCAGGGTACGACTTTTCTGCTCCATCTCGACTCGGCAAGTTAAATCCTGAGTTGACCAACAAAAGATTATAGGTTGACTAAAGCAAACATGATTTAAGAAAACAAGGCTTCCGTGTTGACCAACCACGCAGTGGCATAGGCATCACTCCAAATGAACCTGTAAGGATGCACATGAAAAGCAAAAATAATTGTGTACTTACACAGTACATAGCAATGGAGAAAGGCGAAGATGGCGAAAATGGAAGGCCAAATGACAACCACGTCTCCATATTCAACCAACTCGATACTCCTATTCCTCGCACTTCTGTCTTTGAACGATTAGGGAAGACAAGGAAGACTTCATTTAGCAGCGTAGGAATAGCCAACAAAGATCCATGTCCAATTATCTTAGAGATTATTATGCGCAACAACTGAAGAAGAGAAGTTAACATGAAAAAACAAACAAGCCAAAAGAAAATGGCGAAAGTCAAACACATCATGTGTCGTGGCCAAAGGGGAGTAAAACGTCATTCCTGCTCATCCATGGAAACAAACCAATCAAAGGTGAAACAACTTATTGTCAAATAATCGTCTCATTCAAAAGACACTTCAAATAAAGAGGACGAACAAAGCATCAAGCTACGTCTACTCAACCACGTTAGTGTTGATGAAGACTCTGACTTAAACATCTCCAAAAACAGGATCCAAAATGCTCACATGCCCAACTTGAAGATGGAGAACGTGAAACCTCCGTCCTCTCAAGTCAAAGATACGGTCATGGTCTCCTAAATAACATACTCATGAAAAAGCATGATCTATGATGCACGAGCCTAAATTGCATGTTACTCGTGGCCCGCATGAGTATAAACTATGTACGACACCCTATTAAAAAAAAGAAGAAGAAAATTTAAATTTTTTTAACTACGTTATGACTTGATCCCTTCATAGGGTACGTAGGCAGCTTAGATATTTTCTAAGTTGAGTCACAAAGTTTGTAATGAATTATGTTTTTCATATTGGATAATTAATTCGTTGGGAGATGCTTTGATTGAGCCCGACCAAGCAACCTTGTCGCGTTTTCTTCAAAGAAACAACCATGAGTCTCAACCAACCATCCTTTGTACGCTTAGAAGAGAACTTCTTCATTTTTTGTGGCACAGAAGGAAACCATACAGTTTCCATGGTCTTGGACGAAATGCATAGGCGCCAATAACGAATCCCATTTTCCAAAAACGCCTTGTAAAGGTCTTGCGAAAGAATCCTGGGCACTCATTGATATGAGTATAAACTATCTATAAATTTAAATTGAAGACTCATTGATACAGTTATAAACTATCTGCCAAATTCAAATGAAGACTCCTTGGTATGAGTATATAAACTATCTACCAAATTCAAATGAAGACTCCCCGATATGAGTATAAACTATTTACAAATGTAAATTGAGAACTCTTTGATATGAGTATAAACTATCTACCAAATTCAAATGAAAACTCCCTGATAAGAGTATAAACTATCAACAAAATCAAATTGAAAACTCCTTGATACGAGTATAAACTATCTGTCAAATTCAAGTGAAAACTCTTTGATAAGAGTATAAACTATTTACAAATTCAAGCTAAATACTCCTAGATATGAGTTGAAACTATCTACGTATTTTCAAAAGGGGGGGGGGGGGGGAGAAGAAGAGAGGATAAAAGTGGAGGAATTAAAACATCATGGGAAGAAATAATTTAAAGACATGTTCACTCCTCCATTTTGGTGCAACTCGTGGACAAGCTCGAGGGGGCATTTGTAGACACAATAAATTTGTGTTGAATAAAATTGCGCCGGCGTGGAAAATAATATATTAAATATCAATTTTATTTATATTTTGAGAATTTAATCAAATTTAATTTTTAAAGTAATTAATTAATTAATTAATATTAATATTTATTTTTTGACCAATCAAATAATGCCAAGTGTCAAATCTCATATTCTTGACAAGTGCATCAAATCTTCCAAATCAAGCAAGTGCAAGCCAATTTGGAAACAAAATCTATCTTGCAAATATTGAAGCAAATGTCAAACAAATCACGAAGGACCAATCAAATTGCGCCACCTCATCAAGTACACATGGAAAAGTCTTCCACCCTACAACTATAAATAGCGGTGTTCTCCAACAATTCAAGCCACACAGAGAATTGAAGAGACAATCAAAAAAAGAAACAAGAGAATCCAATAAGTCTCAAATCCTCTCAAGCAAAAGTCAAGAAAAATCCACGGCGTTCAAAGCGAAGTCAAGGCGTTCGTTGCGGAAATCACTCAAAGTCAATATATAATTCGTGAATAAGTCGAAAGACCCGTGAATTAACGTTATCAAGAAACAAGTCCACCTTGGCATCTAAGCATCAAATTCACCAAGAGATATTCAAGTTCAAGTCAAGTTCTCCAAATTCATAGCACCCAATTCGGGAATAAGTCAGAAGACCCCTAGATTAACGTTATTGAGGATTCAAGTTAATACAGATAGACAAACACATAAGTCACAACAAATCCAAAGGGACTCAAGTCCAAAAACTTTCTGCCACAATGAAGCACTACAACCGCGAAGGTTTTACGTCTTCGATATCAAATCATCAAACTTGATACTAAATTTCAAGGTGATACATAGTTTGCTCTACAAATTCGGAGGAGATTTTCTATATAATTCTATTAACCTAACTCTAGGTCCAATATGTTAGGCTTGTGAATTGATGGGCAATACCTAGATCCAAACCATTTTAATAGTAGTAACTAGACTATACCCAATATTTTTATATTAGATCCAAACTCAGACACATACCTATTGGAACAATTTCTTTTGGGAATGGATGGAGTTTATAACACTAAATACCCGTGAGTACGAATATCAGAATGTAAATTTTTAATATTAAAAATGCATTTTATTCATTTATTTGAAATTATTGAATTTATAAACTTGTGGTAAATCAATACGATTATTTATCCACTCAAAGTTGAAATAATTATTTTGGACTTAATGAACTTATTTACTAATCTAATATTAATTTATAAACATGATCATAGTTTCATAAAATTTTAAGTCAAATTGATTGATTTTTACTATAGAGGGCATTAAAGTGAATATAAAATATTATTAATAATTAAGGATAATTTTGTTTATTTTTATTTAATTTAAAGAATTATAACAAAAAGAGGGGGTAAGCGAAGGTTTATTTAGTTTAGGGAAGTAATTGATGAGGGTGGTATATTTTAGGGGTGTAAAACGTATTTAACCCTTATTAAAATAAGACTTTAATATGTAATAGTTAAGGGCATAACGAAATTATTTTATCTATACTAATATAAAAAAGAAACTCCTTTTACACTCACAAATGGAAGTTTCTTACACCATTGCATCAAAATTTTAAACTACCAAAAATACCCTCAATGCCCCACCCGCACGTTTCTCACCATCCCTCCCCCTTCTCTCTCTCTCTCTCTCTCTCTCGGCATAACCCAAATTAAAATTTGACAACTCTATTCAGTCATTAAAAACCCACCATCGAGATCGTCTTCTTCATTCAATTTATAGAATTTGGGTAGTATTTTTTAAATATCTATACTATAGCTATACTTCTATACTATATAAAAAAGGAAGGCTATTTTTTTACTCACAAACAGCAGTTATTTACACCCCCACACCGAGTTTTTATAAATTCAAAAATGTCGTTGACTAATAATGTAACTAACTTATTAAAGTTTTTAAATTTTATTTTAACTAATAAATTAATTTTTTTTTTTTTCTTTTTTTTAAATTTAATATATTGATTTATATATTTTACTCTTTATATAATATAATATATTTTAAAGTGTGAAAAATTATTTATTATTTGCACGGAAGGACGGCGTGTCACAACAACTAGTATAAAAAAAATTAACTCTGTTAGGTGCATTTAATAGAGAAGGGCAAGTGGGCTATGTTTAAGAAAATACGAAGGATTTTTATCTTATTTTTAAAAACACATAAAGATTTTCCTATTTGGCCTAAATAAAATAAATTTAAATAAAAAATTATAAGCAATTCACTATCAACTTCAACATCTTATTATAAAATATAAATATTATTTTTTATCCCATAGCTTACACTATATTATTAATTATAAATATATAATTATGATTCTAAAAAAAATAAATAGACGAAAATTGCGCAAATAAGTTAGAGATTCTTTACTTTATATTTATCATTCCAACACAAAATTCTTTGGTCAGCATTGAATTTCGAAATCAAATTTTTGCAAAACAATTTCTGTTATTCAATTATAATAAATCAATTACTATACAATGATTATTCAAAATTTAGAAAATCAAAGATCAAAAATTAAAATTTTGAATTTTGACCACATTGACAAGAGATCTTCGCTTCAAGTGTAATTTTCTAATTAGTTAAATATGATATGGAAATATTCGAATATTCAAAAGAATTTTTTATCCGAATAGAAATTCAATAAATTTGCAATAATTCAAAATATTAAAAAGCAATAAATTGTCCTAAAGCCATAACATATCTCTTTCACCCTTCCCAAGATTCCTCTCCATTCATTATATATACTTTCCTGATATCGAGTTAGAGCAAAGTTATTGTTGTAAAATTGTGAATGAGAAATAAAAGGATAAATTTTAATTAATAAATTTATTCTGATTAGATTAAATTATAAAAATGACGAGTTATAATGTGCAACACATGATGAGTTTATGACATGCGATGATATTTGATACCGTTCAGTCATCATCTAATCATATCTAGTCAACCGAATATGTGTCAATCGCTAAAATTATATCTTCTTTGAGTGAAATGTTGTTTTTATTCTGATAGAGTGTGTACTTCGACAGAATGATGCATTCAATTTGATAAAGTGTAAGTAAATCCAGAATTAACCGTACTTGACAACTTCACATAAGACAGAGCTTTATTTTTTGGAGGTGATAGTGGAAAAATTGACAAATAAGTCTTCACCCTTACTGCCAACTATATAACACAAGATTTTCACCTCATACAGTTCCTCGTTCGATTCTTTCGGATTCATTTCCATGCTCGAGAATCCCTCTTCTTCCCCATCCCGAAGCTAGGTCCAATTTAGTCACGTTTTCATAATCCAATTGAAGACTTTTCATTTTTTATATTCTCAAAGAAAATTATCAAACATATGCTGATGTAATCACAATCCTATAACTAATCAAGAATCCGCCATTCTTCAAGAACCAAAAAGGTCTTTTATCAAATTTGAATTTGTTCGTTTGAAATTTAGTTTCTTCTGCTTCATTTTATTTTCGAGTAAAATGATGTATTTATTCGAATAAAAAAATAACCGTTTAATATAAAACCTCATAACCTTTTGTAAGCATACTTTCCAATTGAACATATATACTCAACATTACTTTTCCATTAGTTTAAAAATTACAAATACCATGCCTTCCCTCATTACTAAAACTTCTTGAACTTTGGACACTTTTCATTCCTTTTGCAAGATCAGGTTAACAGGAAAGATGCAAACAACACATTTGCCTTCGTAAAAGGATAAATTGCTATTTTTTTCTATAAGGAGAAATTTGCTCATTTGCAATATCACAAGAGAATAGATTACATTAGACTCTCAGATTAACCTAAGGTTAAGCAAGGAAAATATGATTTCATCTCAATTTTATCCCAATAACGTCATAAAGGGTAAATTCATATTACCTCCTTGTAATACCCCAAATATTCAAATAAGTTTTTGTGATAAAAAAAACTACCATATAACTCCCTGTAAAATTTAAAAAGATACATATCACTCCCTATAAAATTTCATGCGTCCAAAATTACGACTGAATATGTATATTTTGCTCCCTAAATTATCAAACTACCCATGTGTTTAAATTATACATATTTTAAAAATATAATATAAAAAAAATATAATTTAGATATATGTATATATATATATATATATATATATATATATATATAAAGAAACCTAAAAAATATAAAACGAAAAAAAGGAAATAACTCTCCAACGGACGAGAGGGGATGTTAAAATGATTGTTGTTGGACGAATGTCGAAGGAAAAAGCGATAGAAAATGGAGGGCGTAGGTTAGGCGCCAATATACATCTTTTTAAATTTTATAGGGAGTTATATGATATATATATTTTTTTATCACAGAAATTTATTCGAACATTTTGCATATCATATGGGGGTAATATGTATTTTACGTAATAAAAAGATACCCGAAACTCTGATCGGCAGAGGGAAGGTATTTGTAATTATGAAAGTATGAGATGAGGACCGTATAATCACCCATAACGACAAAGGAGTAGTGCAACTAACATTCCTAATAATTGGACGTTTCCTTGGAACCTTGCATTCCTAAAGACAGTTTCAAATCTTAAAGAGCCAAGAAATTCTCAAAGAGTCTCGAGACAAAGAATTCCCAGATGACAACCACTCTTCGTCTATGAAATTCATACATAAATCCACATGAAGAAAGGGTGTCGTATCCCTGAGATTCATTGAGAAGAACTCTACACATCTGCAGTGGTGCATCTGACCAAAGTAAAAGGGTGTGCTCCTAAAACTCGCCCGTGTTTGACTCAATTTTTTTGCCATTTGAAACCCGGTCGAAGACATCTTTCTCTCTGTGTCTCCCAGAGAAAGAAAAACAAAAAGCAAAAATAAAACCACCTTAAAAATAGAACCGAAAGAAAGCTGCAAGTCCCTGAAGTAAATAAGGGTAATCCCACACAACTGCAGTGAAAGGTATTGTATTAACACAACAAACACCTCAATTGAGTTCCAGTCGAATTCATATTTCATTTCCACGAGTATAAACTCACCCAACGGCTCAATCCAATCGCATAAATGATAATTGGCTACGAAAAATGTTAAACAAGCAAGGAATCAGCCACATATCGCGTAAATGATAATTGGCAGTGGAACTGTTCAACAAGCAACTAATCAGCCACATATCACGCTAAATGATAATTGGCTAACTAGAAAGACAACTAATGAAAAAATATAGTAAAAATGGAAGTTGAGATAAAAAAAACAACAGGTATCAACTCAGAGAATGGGTTCAATTGCAAGGAGCAAGGTTCTATTCTGAACTATAATACACTGTTAAAGTACAATGATGAAATTTTCGATGACTTCAAAGAGTAATCAGTTTAGCTGAAGTTTTATACTTGTATCGGTAGACCCTTTTTACGCTTCTAAGACTGAAATAAATGTTACTCATCTGAAAAGAGCAGCAACTGCAGGTGATCAAGGAACCACAAATTAATCTCATTGAACTCAAAGAAAGAAGAAAATATATATATATATATATATATATATATATATATATATATATATTAAAAGAAGGAAAAAAGAGAGAAAAGAAAGCATGTTCCCCTTACTAGCGCACATCAGACGCATCCGAAGAATTGTTCCAAGGATGTCGCTGTGAAAACATTGGAGGCAGGTCGTTCGAGCTTGAAGGGTGAGATGTGAAGCTGATATTTGATGAATCTCTGGAGAAAGATAAAGAAGATGATCTATTCAAATGAATCATTATAGACCAATATCCCAAACGAAGAGGTCAAAAAATGACAACATCTAGAGCTAGGAAGCTACAAGCTGCCCCAAACTCCCTATATAAGTATATCAGCTTTCAAAAAAGTGCATTTTGTTAACTATACTATTTTCTTATGCAAAACCCTCCTTTGGAGACAACTTACAAGACATTTTAAATAATCAATTCCTAAGAGTGGCATTGGAAATAGAATACACCAAACAGAAGCCCAAAACCATAATTGGTGCAGAAAATGTGAAACTAGTAAGTCTTTTGAGAAAATCAAAACGTTTTTCTAGTAGATAATTGTCAGCAGCAAGATGCAATAACAAGATATCAATCATGGAAAGCATTTTTTGGATTAATAACACATAGGTTAGATTGACAAGTTGATCACCTATAGCTTTGTATCACATGATCATTCCAACAACACAGATCCAAAACCATATTGCTGAATACAGAGCACATTGAATATGCATATAACAAATGCATTTTAAGCTTTCATGCTAGAAGCAGGTGAAATATAGTACTATAGTAGACTGCAGAAACATAAAAGTCTAAAACGTAGTCTGCTATAAAATTCAAATAAGTTATGGGAAGCTGCCTTAGACAAATATTTGAAATCCAGAGTTGATGACAACATATATGCATCCAATGATATTTTACCATGTAGGTTAGAAGCATCTCCATTTATCTTGAGAGAAAAGTGCACTTCTTTTACAGGCATTTTTTAAGTCGAAAGGAGCCCTGAAGTTCGAACATAATTGAGATACAAGAATAGAAAACACATACACGAGTCATGTTACAAGTCATTAGACTCATTACCGAAGTGAGTTATTTCGACCTAATATACTGAACTGGCAGATTCAAAAGTAAATTTTAAGTTATAATCTTACAAGTGACTTTAAAGGTTTAGCTAATATAATGTACCATAAGAAAGTATCTCCTAAATCCTAGACATGCATGCACTTCATGGATTTTCTCACCAATTTCATTATGTAAGCAAAACAAATACCAAATTCGAAACAGTACTATACCGATCAAAAACAGTTGGCACATACGGCTAACTGGGTAATAATTTCAGGATTGGAGTCTATGTGCCAATCTGGTTCGAGTTGTCTCACAAAAGATGTCCGTCCATTCTCCGTGCTGCAGAAAAGAACCTGCACGCACATTTAGTCAAGGGTAAGCAATTGAAAAAGGTACAAAAAAGTGGCCGATTATTAGATAAACTTCCCCAAGATATATATTGCAAATTTTTTAACAGCAATTGAGACAGTCACATGCATGCATGTTATTTTTCCTCAAGTATAATGGCCACATATAACACCATTTAACACTAGAGGTTTCTTAAAGGTAATCCCGATCCAACCAATATAAAGCGTTAGGTCATTATCATGGCAATAAAAGGATGTAAAAACAATGAAGTAGAATTATTGAGAGCTATTTTCCTTAATTCAATTAGTCAGACATGAGCTCACAATTTCCCTAAGATAGATTGCGGAAACAAAGAAGCGACCAATTGAAATGAGAAAACATCACTTAGTCATAATGATAATGAACCTAACATACGGATTGTGGAGGCTATACTTGGCTTTTGGTGCCAAAGGCTAATATCATGAAAGAGTTCCCAACCAGAGAAGGAAAAACAAGGATAACGTACATGTATTTAGGTCTAGAGAGAGAAAGAAACGGACAGATTCAATTATCATTCAAAGTAATAATTAATAAATGAACCAGTACTCCTAATTGCCGTTGCACAAAGAAATTCAAGTGCGCATCTCCCGAGATAGAGTATCCAGAAAATTTATTAAATAAAATATTTATAGTTGAGAATTACCTTATCTTTGACTAAGCCACCAGATGTAAAAACACCAGCATCTTCCAAGCTGTAAGAACTTTCTTCTGCATGAATTCATCCAGCCTATTAGTGATCTTGAAGTAATTGCACATACAGAAATAACAAAGTTCTATTAACTACTATAAATCATTAAGGCCTCAGTACAACAAATGCATGACATACTCCAAAGTCTTGAGTAATAAGATGTTCTTGCCCATCCATGTACGTACTTGTTTGCAAGTGCTAATTGATTTAAAGGGTATATGTAAATAATAAGATTAGATTCATAGCCTTGTGAATGTAATTACACACCAACCAACATACCTAGAAGCAAATCTACTGATAAGGAGCTACACAAGTATTATAACTTTTTTGAGTACGTAAAATTCCCCAATTTAAAATTTTAAACCTTAGAAAATGGTCCACAGTCCACTCATGTTCATCTTTGCAGATAAGACCACAAGATAGGTCTTTTATTACACCAATATCCCTTAATCTTGTCAAAATAGTCTACTCCCACCAGCTCAATTCCATAAGTTAAATCAGTGACATGCTATAATACACTATTAAAAGATTTGTAAGTCAAGCATGGGAATTATTCAGCACGGATGCATATACCTCTATATGCATCGCATGCTCCCTCTGTCTAACATAGATTGCTGTTATTTCATTTTTGGATGTCCCATAATAAGAGTCCATCTCTGGAGATGAAAGTCCTTTTACAAAAGCTACAGTTTCAATTAAAGTAATAATTTGATACCATACTATTCTCAATCATTACTTAAGCAACAATAAAAGTATGTGCATAAAATTTACACCTTTTAATCTTCATAGAAATCCGGGCCAGGTCAATTGGATCAGAATTTGTGGAAGGAGGAAGTATCATAGTCTTTTACATTTATCGTAAGAATAGAAATAAAGCACCAGAAAAGCACAACAGGAGAAATATTCGCAATGTGAATAGGATGACTCACTGCATCAGCCAACTGACAGCTATTAACAGTACTAAACTGAATAAATTACTTCAAGTAAAAGTTTATTAGCTAGATGTGTTCCTTTGGCAAAGTTAACAGAGACATTTCATCAAAGAAAGATATCAACATCAACTATATTGACATGTTATCAATACCGTAAATTGGCAATAAACATATCAAGGACTGTTTTAGAAAGACCATAATAGAAGATAAAATATCTTTTGAAAGGTACAATAGGCAACAAAATTTAATCTCTCGAGTTAAATAATGTTACACGTCACATAAAAGTTTTTCCCATCATGCAGATTAATCCTCCACAATCGGAAATGGAAAAAAGAATATTTCATGGGCGACTATAAGCATTTCCATTTACAAACTTTACTATTCTGGTTTCACTCCACGAAATTGATTACATAGTCATACATGTGATCAAATTTATTCACGCACACGATAAAGGAAACTGGTTAAACATCCTTAGGTGAAACCTAGAAATAGAATTCTTGAATGTAACAAGATTTTGTGACAGGCAGAAGAGTACACCTAAATCTGTGGATTGCTATGCATATGCCAAGTAGGATTAGGTGTCACATAATAACAAATAGGACATACGCAAAAGTAGAAGCATCTTTAACTTTTGGGAGCTTACAATAACTTAACTTACCTCTCCTCCAAATAAGAATACATGACTTAGTAAAAACTAACTTCTGATAATATGTTCCTGGCGCAAGGTCTAGGTTGTAGTATACCTATTCCGATATTGTTTCAGTTTAAATATTTGAATATTTAGAAGATAAAGATGGCCTTCACTTTAGATATTTTCTTCTTTTTCTGTTTTCAGGATTGTTGGAAGGATGTCCTGTATATTGGCTGCAGCGACATTAGGGACATCCAAAGGACAGGATACTTAAAAAATTTTAGTCACAACTGGAAGTGTACTTTCCTTTAGCAAGTGAATCCTAGAAATGAAACTATAAGAAGATCAAGAGTATGCTACAAAGTAGCTCAAGCAAGTCTAAATCCGGGTTAAGGATCTTATGCATATGCACAGGTTCATCAATAGTATTGGTATCAAACAGAATGGCACATGTGAGTAAATGTACACTTCCCAAGTGTTGGCAGCTAACAGCACCTCGTCAACTACTCCCTCCCAATAAGAATGCATCATTTAGTAAATGTATTATTAATTAAATTTTATGGCTACTCTCATCTGGATTTTAGTTTATCAATTTTCCTATAGTTTGAACATAAAGTTTCAAACATGTTATAATGACAAATGCTTTTGTTTTGATCTTTCCCCCTGGGCACTGTAGGAAGGTACTATTACATACATATATATATATATATATATATATATATATATATATATTGTGATATGAAGTGTAACTTTGCCGCAGTTGATATGACATTGTTCATCTCATTGATAAGGGTGGAAGATATAAGGTCCAAACCAGAAAGACAATAGTGGATACCGGACACAGGTATCATGCTACATCATTGTGCCCATGCACGGAGGTACCTGCAAATGGATATTTGGCAGAATCGGCTACTCACTGCTACCTATATTCATAACATGGACAACTATGTGTTTTATACATTCAAGATATGTCATACATTTTGGCAGATCATCTGTACTAGCTTAAAGAACCACACAGAGAAGTCTTTTTGTAAGACATATATAAGTTTGCGAAACCATATTAAAGTCTATGAATGTTCTATATAAATTTTCTTTCTGTTATCCAGTTGATGAGTTGAAAAAGAGTAAGAGGACCATTCATGGAAGCCATACATTAGAACTGACACACAAGGTGAATGACAAATATATGCCTAAAACATAGAATCCAATCACATATCCTTACCACCACGCAGTTCAACATAACTTCACAAATCTATTGAAATTCTAAAATCAACTTACGACATATTATAGAAAAAATGTTAAAGTTAGAATTCATAAAATGCCGTGTGTCCCGTAGAACAGAACCAATCCTTCTGACGAAAAAGTAACAGTTCACCATGTGATATCCGTAAAGAGCATATCTAGAGACAAAAAAGTTTTCTATATATGGCTGTTCATATCTACCCTGAGACCTTTTCCTTTGCACGGATAGGAGTTCATCTCTGTTAAAGCTGACTTCTTTTACTGTTGCAAAGACTAAAACAAATCCAAGATAGATGGATAAAGATATATTGATTAGCAATCATGACAAACCAAAAAGATGGCCATACCAGACAATTGGAAGTAGACAAAAGAATGAAAAGCTAAAATAACCAACATTTTCACTTGCAGAATTCTTAAGCTATATATCAAGCATATATAAGGAAAGTAAATAACAAAGAGGAATCCCATCGGAGGAAAAAGTAAATGGACAACAAACTAGGATAAGCAAAAGTCAGTGCTTTACTTCGCTTTCATCATCCAGCACCCTTTCCATCAGATAAAGATCACAGAACTTTGTAATCTCAAGCAGCACCTCTAGAACAGATGACCTGACAGTTGCTTGCTTCTGGCATAAAGTCATTAAACCACAAATATCAGTGATTTTCTAATGGTGCTTTCATATATCAAGTAATGGAAAATGAAGGAAACAACCTGCAACTCCTCTGGACTGCTCTCCTCAAGGATGACACCAAGCAACCGACATGTTACCTGCACCAGATCAAACCTTCAACACCACATTGAGGCAAGCGGCATGAATTCCGCAGCAACAAACATCAAAATCATAAGTATTAGGTAGCAAATCTCGAGGACAAACTCATGATGTAGAAAATTGGACGAAAAAACAAAAACAAAGATATATATTGTAGTTTTACATATGTAATAGATGAGCCAAAGGCAATTTTTGTTTCTTTTTTCCTTCCACATTTTCCGGTGGCAACTTTAGTTATGAACATTTTAGACCTTACCCGGTAGGGTTTGTGCAAAGTGCACCAGAAAGAGGCACAAAGCTCATTAACATCAAAGAACAAAAAGTACGAGCACCGCTACGCACAACCACCTCTTTAGTCAGTATATCACTGCAGAATGGGGAAACTCAGCACCTAGATACTCCGCATTCAATGTTTCAGACTCCAGGAATGACCCACTTTTAGTTACTAATAGACTAATAGCTCACTCTCAACAGCGTCATAGCCTAAAACACTATGAGACGATGTGAAATAATTTGGCATGTGTATGTGTCAAAAAGCTTATTATGTGTTTTCTTATTAGAACTGTGTATTTAGGGGCTATATCTTTGTGAGTGTATTCAGTAGATATTCAGCTAATCCTATAACAACGCAATTCACTGTTTTAAGGGTGCTCCTAGTATTTGGTTACGAAAAAGTCCAAGTTTACATCGTTATGTAATTGTGAATTGTATACTTATTCCTATTGATTCAACAAATAAAATGCAATAAATTTTACCCTACTTTTGACATGGAGCTCGAGGGAGAAATCTAGGAATTTCTTTCTCCAAGTAGCCTTCATTACCGCTTTTTGAGTACCCACCCACGCTCTTACTCAATATATACTCTCAGTGAGATAGTCATTGTGTATTCAGGAGCAACTCATGCGGAATATAACCAATTTCAAGGTCTTAATTACCAAAACCTTCTAAGAAATTTTTTATTGTGAATAACTTAATTCCACCTGCCAGAGTTATTCCTTTGAAGACTCTGCACATCTTTTACTAGGCAAGCCACTTGAGAGCTTGAATCTTACTTTGCATGTAACTGTTTATTTATCTCCATATGCTCACAGAAGGTGTCCAGAAGTATTGTCTGACATGGGATCCAAAGGCTACACATGCTCACGCACAGAGCATCACAAAAAGAATAAAATGAACTATAGATGTCAGATTACTATCAAATGACCAGTATGTTAAATAATTCCAGTTTCAGCAGTAAAACATAAAGAATGAAATTGGTCTCTATATGTAATGCAATTGAATAATTTTCCAATTTATAGAAGTGCTTCAACTCTACTGCAAAACAGCCCCCTCAAAATTGGTATTTATATGTAATATAAAATTGGTCTTTCAGATTCCTACAAGATCGTCCGGCTCAAAATTCTCCAATTTTTGCACATTTCCTCTGAAGAATATAAACTAGAATTATATACTTGGATATCAAGCTATCTCACAATTTTATATTATTTTTATTCTTTATGATGACAATGAAAGAATCTCATTTTCTTCACCTATTCATTTTAGTAACCTAACTAGAATTCATTATATTCATTCTTTTCTCTAGTTTTTCTAAGTGCAGCTTCACCATAAAAGGCTATGGGTTCTTGTCTATTGGGATGGGTTACAAGGTTCATAACTACTCTTACTATAGAAACTTGCCTCAACAATGCGTTAGTTTGTGTCAAAGTTGTAGATATGTGAAGAGAGAATCAGAATGAGGATTCACGTGGGTGTCCAAAGCTAAATTACGGAAATCAAAGAAGTCACCCAAAATCAATCATATATTGTTGTGATTTTTTTGTGCTTTTACAACTATTTGAGGAACCAAACAATGACCAACATGAATTCATGGAAGATGATCTATTTCACAACAATGCTTGAAGACAGATCACCAAGTATTAAATATTACCTTCCTTCCTTCGCTCAACCTTTGCCTAACAATTTGGCCAAGAGTTGGCTGCAATTGGATAAAAAAGAATATTAATCTATGTTGCTTCAAACAATGTGCATAATAAAAAAAATGAAGGAAAACATCTACCTTCACAGGCTGAAAGAACTCATCAATCACATTCTGGGTTCTAGAATCTTCTGAAGGATCGCTAACCCCAGAGGATGAAGCATTAACACTTTCATGACTACTGACACCAGAATTACTACTTGTTGGAGCTTGCCTTTTTGGTTGCCTTCTTTGAGGCCCACTTGGTGTTCTCAATAGTCTCCAAGTAAAAACTACTGCAAATGCTAGCCCAGCTATGGCCCCAACAGATCGTGAATCCTGCAGTGTGTTCAATGTAATTTGTTACATCATTTGGTAGAACATTTTCATCCTTTTGTTAGTGAAGGAATGATTGCAATAAGAAAGTACTGACACAACATCATTGGTTAAAAGTTAATAAATATTGCACGGTTCACAATTTTCAGTTGTGTGAGCCTGTGAGGTATCCTACAAAAGATAACTAGAGAAATTACTTCCTCAGAAGGCTTCATCTTAAATTTTAATGTCAGACATACCAAAAAAGAAATACTCTTAATAACATCAAACTTCTTTAATGATAATAAATAATGTATTGCAAGTATCGGCAAGCATGCCCTATTGAACATGGTCAAAACTCAGGTTTCAACAGATATCATCTGCAAAGTCCCATGTCCATCAAGCATCTTATAGTAGTCCAAAATGCTGTTCCTACCTCAGATAGTTTTCGAAAATCATTTTGAAGACAACCAAATCATACAATTTTATTTTGGTAGTAGCATTTGAAGCTACTTTACTGATAAGCCAACAAGGACATGATTTGGGCTAGTATTTGACTATCGCGAAAGGAGTCATGCATCATTGTGTCGCATATTTCCAATCCCACTAGTCACTCAAAACCTCATAGCTTTGAGTTTGAAAGTGTCACACAGTACGGAAAAAAGATCTTTCATATTCCACTTCTTGAGGTTGGAAATTCTGGAATGTCTTTTTCTGAATTAAGAGAATAACTAATGACCTATTTGCATAATCCATATTAGCAAACTTGTCAAGAGTTTAAAAAATAGAGATAACATTGAGAGGTCATAAAAAAGGCATCATCATCCTGAAGGTCTTGACTGACCACCTATTTCAACAACGGAAAAAGTTCTCTAAGATCACAAGCACAGCCTACAACATAACTCGCAAGCCAAATGCTAGCCCAAAGGCAACACGCACTTCTCTGTGAATTAGATGGTTCATATTTTGGCGCATGTAGCACTGACATATACAAACATTTTTTCCTGCTTCTTAAATTGTCTCCTGTTAATCTGGCAAACTAGTCTGCCCAAAGAAAATGAATTCTATTGCTGCCTTGCCTAACTGCTCATACCGCTTCTTTGACAAGATTTGACCTTTTAGGATATAGAGAAGCATATGTATCCAGACAGCAAACATCTACACTGGCAACAATCAATTGTCAGCACTGTTAACTAACTTTATCTCCATCACTAAGTCTCTTTAGTCCTAAGATAACTGTTAATGATCCAATAATCCTAAAAGTTCAGAACTTCTCCTTTGGCAGTTAGCATCTTAATTTTCTGTTGCTCATTGCACACAAACTACAGCTAGTATATCTTTTTTTCTTGGCAATTCATTTCACTGACCAAGAAAGGCAAAGAGAAAGAGATAAAGGAAAACACTCAGCAAGTATCTATCTTCGTGATCTCATTTTATGGAGTATCACACCGAACAAGCATCCAAGAGCTACTTTGTCATGCCTTTTTCTTCCACACATCAAAGAGTCTCTAAGTTCTCATAATGAAATAAGGGTTGATAGAATTTAAATGGAACACGAATAATCTACAACCCGGATCAGAAAATTAGACAAGAATCCTAGAAAACTCAAATGCACAGCTAAACCCTGCGCCCCATTTTTGAAGAAACAAGAATTAGAGTACCAATTCGTCCGACCTCAAAGAGAAAATCGCAGAAGACAAAAGATGGCTAATAGCACAAAAATCACCAAAAAGGGAACATGCACGACTATCAGCCAAACTCTAAATTAAAAAAAGAAAAAACAGAGAGAACGAACCAGTTGGCGGAAGAGATTGGAAAACTTGAGGGTGAGAAAAGCTCCGACACGCTTGACCAACTGCAGAAAGTCTTCCTTGGAATTATCAGCCATCTGAGTTTTACAAAAACACTTTCTGCTTTATCTGTACCAATCAAACAAAACCGATCGAGGCCCTCTTTATCGACACTAAAATTCAAGCTCTGGGCTCTTGCATTTGCTGCGGAAAAGTTCAATTAAGGTACGAAAACGATTAGCGGATCGAGGAGAGAGATAAAGAAGAGAGGTAAACAGAAGGGGAAAGATGAAAATTCCGTTTATATATATATATAATATATATATATATGTGTATATATATGCATACATGTGTACTCGGAGTTTGTTCCCTGTGACTGTCGAAATACACAACCAAAAAAACTCCACCTGCTTGAGTAGATGCGACTTGATTTTGCCTTTTAACCAAATCCCCCATTAATTATATGAATTAGCACTTTGCCCCCTTAAGTTATGGAAAATGTATTTTAGTCCCCTATTTTTTAATGGTTGTGAAATTAATGAACTTATTGAAATTTACAAATAAAAAATATTTGAATAAATAATTTGGAGAAAAAGTTTGAATTAAAGAATCGAACGAAAATATTTAAATAAAAAACCTTCTAAAAGTAGAACATAAATAAGAAATAATATGTCAGCTAAAATGTTGACTAATGGTGTATATATAAAACCCCTTATTTAATCAGGGCATTTTTTTTTTAAAATTCAAGAAATTCAATAAATCCACTATAATTATGTTGATACGTCATTAATCAAATTATTATCTATACTTTTATACAATTGAAAATCACTATTTTGTTGTCTTCAATTTTTTAGGATAATTTATTTTTTATCCTCAAATATAGTCATTAATGCGATTTTGGTCCTCAAATAATTTAGGGTTGCAATTTTAGTCCTTAAACTTTAATTTTATTGGCATTTTTGGTCATTCCGTTAATTTTTTAGTTAAATTTAAAGGAAATTTTATTTAAAGTGGAAAATTGCTATTTTTCTCCCATTTAATGGTGTTTTTTCAAATTGTAATTCAATGCATTTTTTTTTTCTATTTTTTTTTCAAACTTCACAAGAGAATAAACCAAAAGAAAATAGCAACAATTTTTCTAAAATTTATTGACAATTTTTCGATTATTAACAATTTTTTGATAAGATTATTTAGAAAATTTGTTGCTTATTTTTTTTTTTTTTATTCTCTTTTGAAGTTTGAAGAAAATTAGAAAAAATGGGTGCATTGAATTACAACTTGCAAAGTAACATCTTCATATTTTTTTCAAATAGTCAGCAAAATTAACTTGGATACCTAAATGGTATCCAAATTTATCAAATAATAAATAACCCCTTCAATGGTCGTACCTTTAATTTTTTAAACCTTCTCTTGAGATGTACTTGTAATTCTATAAATAACACTAAAGTGTTTATATAATTAGACTTAATCTCAATGTTTATCGATGTAATTTAAATATTGATGGTGCAAAAAACATATCGGGATCCATACAGAAAAAATATTTGGAGATCTAATCTACCAATATGATGATAAAACTATATCAGGGTATATACGTACAAGAAATATTTTTAGATATAATCTAAAACAACTACATTAAAATATAATATCGGTTATCTCTCCCCTCTTCCATGAGAAGTGTGGCATATTTATACTAATACAATATAACGTTAATTAAGGTAAGTCAACATTTCCTTTTCTTTTGTAGCTTATTTCCTTCTTCAGCCTTTTTTCCCTTCCTGAAATGTCTCTACTTTTGTCTCCTTGCATCTGGACTCCTTCTTGGGCTTTGTTCATCCGTGACATTAAGCTAGTAATCAATACTTCTGAACCTAGACAACTAACTCAATTTCATACATAATCCCCTAGTACTTGGCCCGTTTTCTAGGCTTCATTCAATAGAGAAAATCATGCTACTTACCGTATTACATTTAATCACTTAATAACGAAAAGTATTAATAATAATTATTCACCATTTACATGAATGTCAACCTTTCTTATTCTAGGTTGATTTTTCTACTATCAATAGCTCCCAATTCCTGAATATCCTTAGGATATTGAGGAATTAGAGTGGATCACAAACTCTTCTGCAGACCTTTTATGGTTTAAGGTGTCGATTAGAATATAAATAATTTCAAAAGTAGTTAACCCCATCTTCGTAACTAGATCGATCCACAATAGTAAAAATATATAATTTCTTTAGAAGCTAGTTCATGAACATAAATTGCAAGGCTCAGACTCACATGTTGGAGTGTGAGATAATATCGATGGTAATTATAGTACATGTCTGAATGACAATAAATTTTTGCTTCTTAAACCTTATTTTGAGTTTACATGGAAAGTTTATTCCGTTCCTTTAGTTTTCTTGCCATGAGAAATTTTAGGATTTTTCATATGAGCTCCTTGATTTGGAGTGTTTTGTTACATGCCTCAAGAAAATTTGTTTGATTTTTGGCTTTAAGCCATTCTATATGTGTTGCAATGACACTTGCTCATAATTAGCTTCGGGGTGCTTTTTATACGCCTCAAGGAAGCTTGTTTCACATTAGCTTCAAAGTGCTATTATATACACCTCAAGAAAACTTGATTGCTATTAGCTTCGGGGCATTCTTATTATGCTCCTCAAGGAAGCTTGTTTATACGCTTCGGCAATTTATTTGCACCTCAAGGAAACTTTTTTGTTATAAGCTTTGGGGCGATTTATTATACACCTCAAGGAAGCTGCTATTTTTTTTTTTTTTGTAAAAGTTAATTTTTATGAACATTGGGGGCAAGTTGCCATTATGGACATTCTACACGATATGTGTATTTTCTTTTATGCTTTTTCCTCTTAAAGTGTTATATTATCATGCATTAGACAAAAATGGATTAGCTTGGTATAGAGTGTTAAGCTAATTACACCAAGTGTTGCACTCCGTCCCTTTGAAAAAGTAACTAGCAAATGGTTGGAACAAGAAACAGAGCACCGCACACAAGGGAAGAGCCGGGGTAATCACCATACCATTTTCCTCTCGAACCAAAAATAATTTTTTATTATGTGTTGTCTGGCCATGACGGCACACAATATGGCAAAGGTCTACCACATCTCTTTTTTTCCTTTTTCATCTTTTACAAAGTCATTCTAGCTCTCTTTTTCTGCACAAGGATTTCCTTGCTTTTCTCACCACTAGTATACTAAAAAAGATATGAAACATAAAATCACTTTCCTTAAAAATCTTCATTCCTTCTGAAACTTGCATTCACCGGGAGCCTAATTGAGTTCTCTTAGAATTCTTGTGCTCTTTCGTGCAGTCAAATTTGATGTAGCGTTCATTGAGTTTGTAAAGTTTCCAACATATTTCTCGCATCAACATAAATGCAAAGTTAGGGTAATCATATACTTAATTAGCAAAAATCACAAAAATCACTATTGATCACGTTGAGGTTTTTTATTTTATTTATTTATGATTAGTACATATGTAAAACTAACGTGCTTGACGTCAATGTAGTAGCACTTTAGATCATATGTGTGTGAATACAATGGTGTTAGTATACAAGCATGCGACTAAGAATTGAAATAAGCTAGCCAAATGTGACTACGTAAATAACATAATAAACTCGATGTGCGAACTAATTGTGCAGTTGTGTGATCAGCTGATGGAAAGTGTAATACAAATATGTGCATATGACATATAGTGTAACAAGAAGTATGGTACGTGTGACTTTGGTCACAGTGTTAATTTATAGGCATTTAATTTGCAATAAACTCATATTTATATAAATAATTATTTGATTAATTAATATTGGCTCAGTTTTCGGTGCTCTCAACAGGCATTCACTTTCTTTCGTGAAGCTTTCATTACACATTACTTTTCTTCTTCATATTCAATATTAAAGGCCATGCTTTTAACTTCTAATTACAAATAGCATATATAAATTAAACCTTCTGTAGTTGATTGTTTAATGAGTGGCGTCACAAAGGCCTCCTTTTCTTAGTGTTCAAATATGGCATGGTATTCATAGTAGAATTCGTTTCATGATTGGTGCATTTTTTTAATCTTGATTCATGGCTATATATCATAATTAATTTTATAATATGCTGTAAAAAAAAAATAAATAATTTAACAAACATAATTTCTAAAACTTTACCTCTTTGTTACGTTATTGTAGTACCTCGAGTTTTAGTTCTAGCATGCCAATGGCTCGATCTTTATGAAATTTTTATATACTATATTATTTTGTCGGGATTTTCCACCATATTTATTAAACTCAAAAGAAAATCTGGTGTTTTTCCATAGATGGCGCCAAATTGATGGTGCAAAAAACATATCGGGGTCTATACAAAAATATTTTGGGATCTAATATGGCAATATGATGATAAAAATATATTAGGGTATATACGCACAAGAAATATTTTGAGATATAATCTAGAACAATTACATTAAAATATAATAAAAGTTCTCTCTCCCCTCTTCCATGAGAAGTGTGACATATCCTAATACAATATAACATTAGTTAAGGTAAGTAAACATTTCCTTTTCTTCTTTAGCTTATTTCCTTCTTCAGCTCTTTCCTTTCCTGTAATGTCTCTACTTTTGTCTCCTTGAATCTAGACTCCTTTTTGGACTTTATTCATCTGAAACATTATGCTAGTAATCAATACATCTGAACCTGGACAACCAACTAAGTTTCATACATAATCCCCTTGTACTTGGCCCTTTTTCTAGGCTTCATTCATTAGAAAAAATCATGCTACTAACCATATCATATTTAATCACTTAATAATGGAAAGTATTAATAAGAATTATTCACCATTTACATGAATGTCAACCTTTTTTATTCTAGGTTGATTTTTCCACTATTAGATATAGTATCCTTTTACAATATTTGCAATTCCCAAATATATGCCTTAATGTTGCATGAATGACTATAAACATATGTTTATATTGATGTTAGTATGTAGTTAGTCATCATGCATATGCAAGAATAATGGTTCCTACAAGAAAAATTTGCATCAACCAATATTTTTATGTTGGTAAAATTAGTCCACATTGTTGTTTTATTATATATATCATAGTAATTATTGTGACTTTGATGAAAATTGGTAGAAAAGATGCCATGCTATTTATAGGTAGCGGTATGGATATACTATTTGATTAAGCATATAAAGCACACGTATATTTCATATTGCGGGTATACATGAAGCAATTAGACTACTTCTCGTTATGCTTGTGTTTTGATTCATCGATTTCTATAATTTACAAACCAGTTGGCTCCAATGCCATCAAGTTGCAAGACTAACATTGAAAATGAAGCAATAAGAGATACATGTTAATACACCGGTTTCTATATGCGAGAAAAACAAACAATAAAAAATCTACGTTAATAAACCGATATCTACATTCGAGAAAAAATAACAAAAACAGATACACATGAATACCACCATATGTGTATTCGAGAAAACCAGTTGACTCCAATAAGTTGTAAACGCTAATCCAAAATGAAGCAAATAAACTTTCACATGTATAAGGCTAAAATTGAAAACAAAAAAATTTAGACTTCTTCTCGTTATGCATGTGTTTTGATTCATCGGTTTCTAAAATTTACAAATCAGTGGTCTCTAATGTCATCAAATTGAGAGACTAGCATTGGAAATGAAGAAATAAGAGATACATATTAATAAATCGATTTCTACATGCGAGAAAAACAAGCAATAAGAAATCCACGTTTATAAATCGTTATTTACATGCAAGAAAAACTAGCAACAACAAATAGACATGAGCTCCATCGGTGTGCATATGCAAGAAAACAAGTTGACTCCAATAAGTTGTAACAGTTATTTTGAAATGAAATAAATTAACATGCACATATATAGGGGCAAAATTGGAAATAAAACAATTAGACTTCTTGCCTTTATGCTTGTATTTTGATTCACCGGTTTCTACAATTTACAAAATAATTGTATCCAATGCCATCAAGTTGTAAGCCTAACACTGTAAATGAAGCAATAAGAGATACACATCATAAATCGGTTTCTACATGCGAGAAAAACAAGCAATAAGGAATCCACGTTAATAAATCGATATCTACATGTGAGAAAATCTAGCAATAATAGAAAGACGTGAATAATGCTGGTGTGTATATGTGGGAAAACAAGTTGACTCCAATAAGTTATACAGTTATTCTAAAATGAATTAAATAAACATGCACATATAACAGTAAAATTGAAAATGAAGCAATTAGACTTCTTGTTGTTATGCTTGTGTTTTAATTCATCGGTTTCTACATGTTACAAACCAGTTGGTTTCAATGGCATCAAGTTGCAATACTAACACGAGAAATGAAGTAATAAGAGGTACATGTTAATAAACCAATTTCTACATGCTAGAAAAATTAGCAATACAAAATCCACGTTAATAATATGGTTTCTACATGCAAGAAAAACTAGCAATAAGAAATCCACGTTAATAAATCAGTTGAAAAACTAGCAATAAAAATACACGTGAACACCTCCGGTGTGTGTATGTGGAAAAACGAGT
Organism: Sesamum angolense; assembly: GCA_034509725.1. NCBI lineage: Eukaryota > Viridiplantae > Streptophyta > Magnoliopsida > Lamiales > Pedaliaceae > Sesamum > Sesamum angolense. The sequence goes on from JACGWL010000603.1 coordinate 143,553, forward strand.
TGACTTCAATAAGTAGTGATAAATTAATCGAAGCGGAGCAAATAAACATACACATATATAAGGGTAAAATTGGAAATGAAGATATTAAAGTACTTGTCGTTATGCTTGTATTTTGATTCACTGGTTTCTACAATTTACAAACCATTTGGCTCCACTGCCATGACATTGCAAGACTAACAAGAAATGAAGTAATAAGAGATACACGTTAATAAACTAATTTTTACATGCGAGAAAAACAAGCAACAAGAAAAATCCACGTTAATAAACCGATATCTACATGTGAGAAAAATTTGCAATAACAGATAAACATGAACACCACCGGTGTGTATATGTGGGAAAACGAATTGACTCCAATAAGTTATAACACTTATTCCAAAATGAAGCAAAAAAACTTGGAAATGCATAAGGGTAAAATTGAAAATAAAGTAATTAGACTTCTGATAGTTATGCTTGTGTTTTGATTCACGAGTTTCTACAATTTACAAACCAGTTGGTCTAATGCCATGAAGTTGCAAGACTAACACTAAAAGATGAATCAATAAGAGATACACACTATAAACCGGTTTCTAACTGTGAGAAAAACAAGCAATAAGAAATCCACATTAATAAACCGATATCTACATACTAGAAAAACTAACAATAACAAATACACGTGAACACCACTGGTGTGTATATGCGAGAAAAATGAGTTAACTCAATTAAGTTGTAGCAGTTATTCCGAAATGAAGCAAATAAACATGCACACATGTAAGGGTAAAATTGGAAATGAAGCAATTAAACTTTTTGTCGTTATGCTTGTGTTTTAATTCACCGGTTCTATATGTTAGAAACCAATTGGCTCCAATGCCGTCAAGTTGCAAGACTAGCATGGGAAATGAAGTAATAAGAGATACATGTTAATAAACCGATTTGAACATGCAAGAAAAACTAGGAATAAAAAATCCACGTTAATAAAAAACTGTTTCTACATACGAGAAAAAGTAGCAATAAGAAATCCACGTTAATAAACTAGTTGCTACATGTGAAAAAAACTAGCAATAAAAAATCTGCGTTAATAAATCGATATCTACATGTGAGAAAAACTAGCAAAACATACAGAAGTGAACACCAACAGTGTGTATATGCGAGAAAACGAGTTGACTCCAATAAGTTGTAACAATTATTCCAAAAACGAAGCAAATAAACATGCACATATATAAGGGTAAAATTGAAAAGGGGTAATTGCACTTTTAGTCCCACAGAATAAGGGGTGTCTCACTTTTGGTCCTTTGCTTTTCGGGGCCAACATATTTAGTCCTCTAATTTTTGAAAAATTTGCATATTTAGTCCGATTCATCTCCTTTTGCAAATTTTATGTAGTGCTCGGCCATAATGGTATCAGAGCCTAGGTTTATTGAAGAAATATATGGTTTAATATTATATTTAGATATTTTTCCACTAACGGAGGAGACTTTTCAAGAAAATAGAACCGAACAAAAGTTCGAGTTACAATTACAACAGGGAATATTTCTAGATTTTGGAAAAACAAAGAAAGAACTTAATTTGGAAAATTCTTACAAAATGTGACAACAGTCCCAAAAGGATTGACTCGAAACTTCTTACAAAGGAAGAGGTTGAAGAAGAGATGAGGGCTTTCCAAGTCCGTTAAATTTACCAGGAAAATCGGTGAGGCGTTTGCATTCCACCGAAGTACATGGTACAATTCCAGTGAGAAGGAATGGAAAAGGGTAAATTCTTGCACCAATTCATATCTAAATATTATGATTAGAGGAATTGCTTGGAAAGAAATCGAGGCAGATACCTAAAAAATGTCTCAGGATCTGAGGGAAATTCAGAAGACGGTTCAAGACTATTGATATAGGTTATCTAATATACCTATGAAATTAAATTCTTTGTGCCACAAGATGGACGTGATTCTTAAGATCCTCCCAGATCTACACAAGAATCTTACATATATGAAGATAAAAATTACAGATCTAAAAAGGAACCAACGGGAGAACCCTGAAACATCCATATCCAGACAAGAGCAGATCAGGGACGCTCTTGGGACAGTACCGCTTCTACATCAGAAGGGGAAGGCGAAAGAGATTCCCAAGCCAAACACACGAAAGAGATTCCAAGAAATCCTTAACTCCATAAAATAATGGAGGTAACCAGAGTGGATCTATCAGATCTAGAGGAATTGGCTGAATCATTTTCCCAACTTGGGATCGTGGAATTAGTCAATGTTCAAACAATAAAGTTACTCCAGCACTACCACTGTCGGAGGAGAGCACATGCTCCAACGAGTCTGCACAGGATCACCCAATGAGAGAAAGTGCAGATTTCCACACCAACACAACAGCAACGTTTGTGGGAACCAGACTTAGAGAAAATTCAGGGAGAAATCTTAGAAGAGCACCTGAAAATACACCTTGGGCAAGAACAATGCCCCAACCCTTGCATCCATATGGTGCCGTACTAAACCTGGATGTTATCGACTTCTGAAACATCGAGAAGCTAATAGATGAATGGGTAGCAGTCATAAAGATAACAGCAACCACCTAGAACTCGATAAAGAAAACTTCATAAAATTAGTGGAGTTAAGCTTGGAGGGTTCTGGGAAAATCGGATGGGTTAATACCCCAGCTGATACTAAAGCCAGTATCCTTGCCGGAGATTCAAAGAGTGCAATAGCAGATCAACTAGGGAGGCTTATCAAGATACACTTCATCGGACATGGATACTTCGAAAGAAGTAGAATATAAAAGGCCAGAGAATATGCACAAGCTCTCTTTAGTCTTGAATTAAGAAGTATTTGCGCGGTAGATGGATATATCTATTGGTTTCGCAAGTATTTCTCTCAGAGTGGAGTAGGAGTGGAAGTAGCAACTCTAATGTTCTTTGCAAAAATCTGCAGTCCATGGAGGGAAATGTTGATTCAATCATACAAAGTACCTGAATGACATATGGATCCAGTAGCAAGGAGAATGTATTTCTTCAAAGACAAGTTGAAGGATTGGTGTTATCAAGCATCCATCCAGAAAAACATGAAAAGGCTGAGAGGTACAATTAAACGAACTCATCTCTATTATGATAATAACTATTTTCCTACTATTATAGGAGAATCAGGTGAGCCAAGGAAGAGGAAGAAACAAAGTAATGACTCCCACCCTAGGAATTCTAGAAGAACCCCTTTTAGGCAAAGATCATGGTGGTCCAAATCCAAAGCCAGAACATACAAATCTAGACAAAGGAGCAGACCAACAAGGGCTTCATTCCAAATATCTAAACGAACAGATACAAGATCCTCAGGAAGAACCCCTACGAGGAAAACTTTCAGACGGGCCCATACCCGAGCCAATGAAAGTTTCAAAGACTGCAACTTCTGGACATGCGGAGCAAGCGGTCATATAGCCCCAGATTGCTCGCAGAAACGTGGTGAATTAATAAAATTTGAAGCCACAAATGACATCCTAGACGTAGTCTACTATGGAGATTCGGTACCAATATACTAATTTGAGGATCTTCCTTCAGATGAAAGTGTCTATGAAGAGGAGATAGAGCCTGATTCGGATGGATTTTCAACCGAGTCAGAATAATTACAACAAGGGAGATAGGCTTCAAACCTCTGAGAACCTGTCAGGATTCTTTTTCAGAATGACGGTGTCAAACAAAACTATGAAAAGAATCATGCGTCAAGATTCCGACTTCAGTCTATATGATGGATTTAGAATTGGAGGGATCGATAAAGTCCTCAACCAGATAGGACTAAATCAAAGGAAACATCATTTAATCTACAAAGTAAGTTCAGGTGAGTTTGCTATTCCCATAGAATTTACTGGTAATGTGATGAGATGCAGCTTATTCGTAAAGAAGAAATTCTTGAAGAATTAAGTAGACTTGGGGAAGAAATAGCAGTTACTATGAAATGGATCTACATAGGGACTATTGAAGTAGTAACATAAGCAACTTTTAAAGAAGAAATTGATTCGGAAATACATTTATCAATAATGGATAGGAGAATCAATAACTTAAGAGATGGTTGTCTTGGAATAATGATAGGTAATCTGTATGCTAGAAAATTAATGTTTGATATTCATCCTAGGATCGCATACAACCTATAGCTGACCAAGATTTCAGTAGAGTCTTAACCCTTAATCAGGATTAAAAGAAAGGATCTAATGAAAGAAGGTAATAGACCATATTCTATAACTTATAGAATTGCGTATGCCCTTTCCAACACACATCATTCTGATTTATTCCTTAGGAAAGAGTATATCGAGATTCCCAGAATTTTCAAAGAATTCGCTAAGGTAATGGCACTAGATCCAATTAGGATACTTAGAATAGGTGGTGTCCATATTGTTATTAAAGATCACCCAGTCTTAGATTGAACAATTAGTTCTAGGACTGAGTTTAGTAGTAGGATGTCCTTTTTGGAAGATAGGATCATGGGCTACAATGGAAAGGAGAAGGAGTTGTTAAAAGTTTTGACTCCTCAAGAAATTAGGGTAGATAACGTAAAGCTTAGATGCCCTGAGGGATGAAAAGAAATACAAGTTATCTTTGAAATCACTAAGAATGAAAACTTTTTCCTTGTGATGACTTATATAATTTGCAGCAGCTTGTTGTTGGTAGATATGAAGGCATGTTAGAAATAATAGGCCATGAAATTCTAGTTGCAGGTGTTGCAGGATGAGAGAATGGGAGTATGACTTTGGGGTTAAATTTCTTCGAAGATCATAAACCATGGGGAAGAAAAGGTAACGGTATGGAATTCAGTCTTGATGGGGTTACCATAAGGATTGAATGACAAGTCCCTTTTCTATATACATATCTGTGGGTATGTTGGATGATCAATATAGGGCAGAATATTTTGCAGCTTATATTAACTCAGGATCAGGAATTTGCACAACAAAACATGAGGTTTTCCTAAAGAAGCAAGGGAACCTTACCTGTTATTGTAGGAAGGAAATTTTCACAAAAAATTATAATACTCAATACGGGAATTCGAGAAGCCAAAATCATGATTGGAGGAGCATTTGGAACGCCCTAGTTTAGGGTAAAAACACCTCCCATTTACTTTCATGATACAAGTGCTGATATCTTGCTAGGTAGTAATTTTATTCAAACATTTACAAGATATATGCAGGATAATCAAAGAAATCTGTTAATCTTTACTACTAACTGTGGTAGTGAGATACAGGTTTTGCAAAGAGAAAAGGCATTTAATAGGATAATGCCTATAAATTTTGGCAGCAAGCGTGGTGATTTTGATGCCAAATTAACTCATCTGAAAATGCATGATAAAAGGAAATTCGGTAAATTTCTTTTGTCTTTCAAGCAATAGGCACTCATCGATAGCGATAGCTTCTACGAGGAATCTGAGGAAGAGATTAAAAACCTCAAGGAAGCATTGTAGGAATTAAAGACCATGGACATAAGCGAGGAAAGCAAAGTTTCTCTCGAGATTGTCAAGAGGCTCATCTTGAGAAACTTCAGTGAGAATCCTCTGGCATGGTGGGATAGGAATAAGATCGAAGCTACTCTTAAGGTTAAAGAGGAATGCAAATATGAGTATGTTCGATATAAGCCTATCCAGATGAACGGAAGACAAGAAGGATATGCAAATGATTATGAAAAAACATATCAATCTTGGACTCATTGAGCCTGGTATCTCTGCCTACAGTAGCCCTGGATTTCTGATAAGAAACCATGGTGAGATAAAAAGAGGTAAACCCAGGTTAGTAATTAACTATCAAGGTATTAATAAAATATTAGAGTTTGATGGTTATTACATTCCTAGTAGGGATCACTTGATTGATTGTATTAAAGGTGCAAAAGTATTTTCCAAATTTGGTTGCAAGTCTGGTTTCTATCAGATTAAAATGGAGAGTGAATCAAAGAAATTTACTGCATTCTCCACACCACAAGGACAATATATCTGGAACGTACTTCCAATGGGTCTAGCTACCCAGATATTTCAAAGAAAAATGGATCAAGGATTATTTCGAGTTCATGCTTGTCTACATCGACGACATACTGATTGCATCAAAAAATATGAAAGATCATATCAAACATCTAGAATTATTTTCTGATGCATGCTATAAGAAGGTTTAGTACTTTCTATGAGAAGAAAGCTACTATAGCGGTCAATAAAATCAAATTTTTAGGAATTCTTATTGACGAAATAGGTATTGAGCTGCAGGAGCATATTATGGAGAAAATCCGCAATTTTCCAGACGTACTTAAAGATAAGAAGCATTTACGAAGCTTCTTGGGAGTGGTGAATTTTGCAGGTATCTTTATAAAGGATCTTGCAAAATACAGAAAGAATTTTCGGCCACTTTTGAAGGAAACAGAAAGTGCAAAGTGGAAATGGGAAGAGATCCATACGCAAAGGGTTCGTGAGCTGAAACAGGTTTGCAATAACCTGCCAAAGCTTGCAATACCACAAGACGAGGATGAATTGGTGGTCTACACAGACGCCAACGATTATAGATGGACAGCTGTGCTCATGAAAAAGATTACTACTGGGGAAGAGCATTGTAGATACACTGGAGGGTTGTTCACTGAACAACAAGCCCAAGTGTAGCACATCAACGAGAAAGAGTTCTTTGCGGTTTGGTAGGCTTTTAAGAAATAGCCTTTATTTTTACTTGCTAAATAATTCACTTTGAAAGTTGATAATGTTAAAGATTTCTTGAAAAATAATTAGAATCTAAGATTGAGAAAGTGCGTATTATTAGATGGCAAGCTGAATGTCAATATTATTGCTATAATATTGTTGTTATAAAATCTCATGAAAATTTTATTGTAGATTTCCTGACAAGAGATAGAGGCATCTAAAGCAAACTCCATCATGTTAAGGCTTAGGCACCTCAGAGAAAACCTCGAGGAGCTTAACAAGAAGTTTGGACAGCTAACTGTGAATGCACAAGTGGCCAGACAAATCCAAAGAGCTGATCTTGACACTGTCCAGATCGGAATAAGAACTACCTTGGTGGCCTCAATCTCACTATGGAACGACCAACAATAGCCAATTCAGAAGGCATCATCCTCGGAGATGATTAACGAGTTGCGAAAGAATGACCCTAAACACTACACAACGTTAAAGTTAAAAATGTAATTAACAAGTCAATTAGACTTCTTGTCATTATGTTCGTATTTTGGTTCACCGGTTTCTATAATTTACAAACCAGTTATCTCCAATGCAATCAAGTGCAAAGACTAACACTGAAAATGAAGTAATAAGAGATACACGTTATTAAACTGGTTTCTACATGTGAGAAAAATAAGCAAGGGTAAATTATATTTTGCCATCAACTATGACCGTTTTTATACTTTGGCATCTAAACTTTTTTTTGTGTCAACTTACCATCTGAACTTTACGAAATTTTACACTTTACCGTTTATAACTAATTTTCACCAATTTTTTGTTAAAAATCCATCATATGCAATGCACATGTGATATTAAAGGTCATTTGATGTGATATTTTTTACATATGCACAGCATGTGATGTTTTTTCGATTAAAAAATCACAAAAAAGACGATCATATATGGTAAAGTGCAAATTTCGCAAAGTTGAGATGGCAAGTTGACACAAAAAAAAGTTTAGATGTCAAAGTATAAAAACGGGCATAGTTCGGATGGCAAAATGTAATTTACCCAAATAAGCAATAAGAAATCCACGTTAATAAATGGATATCTACATGCGAGAAAAACTAGCAATAATAGATAGATGAGTTGTATTTGCGAGAAAAAGTTGACTTCGATAAGTTGTAGAAATTATTTCAAAACAAAGCAAATAAACATGCACATACATAAGGGAAAAATTGAAAATGAAGCAATTAGGCTTGTTGTCGTTATGCTTGTGTTTTGATTCACCGTTTTCTACAATTCACAAACTAATTGTCTCCAATGGCATCAAGTTGCAAGACTAACACTGGAAATAAAGCCATAAGAGATACACGTTAATAAGTCGATTTCCACATGTGAGAAAACAAGCAATAAGAACTCCATGTTAATAAACCGATATCTACCTGCGAGAAAAACTAGCAAACATAGATATAGGTGAACACCGCTTATGTGTATATACGAAAAAACTAGTTGACTATAATAAGTTGTGATAGTTAATCCGAATTGAAGCAAAAAAACTTGCACATGCGTAAGGGTAAAATTTGAAATGAAGCAATTAGACTTCTTGTCGTTATGCTTGTTTGTTGATTTATCGCTTTCTACAATTTACAAACTAGTTGTCTCCATTGTATTGAAGTTGCAAGACTAACATTGGTAGTGAAGCAATAAGAGACACACGTTAATAAACCGGTTTCTACATGGGAAAAAATAACCAATAAGAAATCCACATTAATAAATCGATATCTACATGCGAGAAAAAATAGCAATAACATATGTATGTGAACACCACTAGTGTTTATATGCAAGAAAATGAGTCAACTCCAATAATATGTGACATTTATTCCGAAATAAAGCAAATAAAGATGAACATATATATGGGTAAAATTAAAAATGAAGTAATCAGACTTCTATTTCTTAAGCTTGTGTTTTAATTCACCGATTTCTACATGTTACAAAGCAGTTTCCTCCAATGCCTTCAAGTTGCAAAACTAATACTGAAAATAAAACAACAAGAGATACACATTAAAAATCAATTTTTACATGCGAGAAAATAAGCAATAAGGGTAAAATTGGAAATGAAGCAATAAGAGATACACATTAATCAACGAATTTCTACATACGAGAAAAACAAGCTATAAGAATTTCATGTTAATAAATCAATATCTCAATGCGAGAAAAACCAGCAATAACAGATAGACGTTAACACTGCTGATGTGTATATGCGAGAAAGCGAGTTGACTCTAATAAGTTATAATAGTTATTTTGTAACGAAGCAATTAAATATTTACATATATAAAGGTAAAATTGGATATGAAGCAACTAGATTTGTTATGCTTGTATTTTAATTCACCGATTTCTACATGTTACCAAATAGTTGACTGCAATGCAAGACTAACACTGGCAATGAAGAAAGAGACACACATTAATAAACGATTTCTACATGGGAGAGAAACAAGTAATAAGAAATCCACGCTAATAAATTGATATCTACATGCGAGAAAAAAATACAATAACAGATACACGTGAACACCACAGATGTGTATATGCGAGAAAATAAATTGACTCCAATAAGTTTTAACAGTTAATCCGAAAGAAAGCAAATAAACTTGCACATGTATAAAGGTAAAATTTGAAATGAAACAATTAGACTTCTTGTCCTTATACTTGTGTTTTGATTCATCGATTTCTAAAATTTACAACCATTTGTCTCCAATGCCATCAAGTTGCAAGACTAACATTGAAAATGAAGCAATACCGATGCACCTTAATAAACCAATTTCTACATGCGAGAAAAACAAGCTATATGAAATCCACGTTTATAATCTAATTATCTACATCCGAGAAAACTAGCAATCATAGATGCACGTGAAATCCACCAGTGTGTATATACGAGAAAATGAGTTGACGCAAATAAGTTTTAACAGTTAATTCGAAAAAAAATAAATAATCTTGCACATGTATAAGGGTAACATTGAAAATAAATCAATTAGACTTCTTGTCGTTATACTTGTATTTTGATTCACCAATTTCTACAAGAACCAAATCAGTTGTCTCCAATGCAATCATGTTGCAAGACTAACACTAGAAATGAAGTCATAAGAGATACATGTTAACAAATTGGTTTCTACATGCAAGAAAAACTAGAAAATAGAAATCCACGTTAATAAACCGATATCTACATGCGAAAAAACCCTAACAATAACAGAGAGAGGTGAACACCTCTGGTGTGTACATGTGCGAAATCGAGTTGACTACAATAAGTTGTAACAATTATTATGAAAACAAGCAAACGAACATGCAAATATGTAAGGGTAAAATTTGAAATGAAGCAATTTGACTTCTTATCGTTATGCTTGTGTTTAATTCACCGGTTTCTACATGTTACAAACCAGTTGGCTCTAATCCATCAAGTTGCTGGACTAAAACTGGAAATGAAGCAATAAGAGATACACATTTATAAATCAGTTTCCACATGCGAGAAAAACTAGCAATAAGAAATCTACGTTAATTAACTAGTTGCTACATGCGAGAAAAACTAGAAATAAGAGATATACATGAACACTTCCGGTTTGTGTATGCAAGGAAACAAGTTGACTCCATAACTTGTGATAATTAATTTGAAACAGAGCAAATAAACATGCACATATATAATTTATAAGGGTAAAATCGAAACTAAAAATATAAAACATTTTGTCCTGATGCTTGTGTTTTCATTCATAAGGTTTCTATAATGTACAAACTAGTTGGCTCAAATGCCATCAAGTTGCAAAACTAACACTGAAAATGTAGCAATAAGAGATACACGTTAATAAACCAATTTCCACATGCGAGAAAAATAAGCAATTAAAAATTTATGTTAATAAATCGATACCTACATGCGAGAAAAACTAGCAATAACAGATACACGCGAATACCTCCGGTGTGCATATGCAAAAAAACCAATTGACTCCAATAAGTTGTAACAGTGAATCCAAAATGAAGTAAAAGAACTTTCACTTGTATAAGGCTAAAATTAGAAATAAAGCAATTAGAGTTCTTGTCGTTATGCTAGTGTTTTGATTCACCGGTTTCTAGAATTTACAAAACCAGTTGGCTCCAATGCTATCAAGTTGAAAGACTAACACTGGAAATGAAGCAATAAGATATACACGTTATTAAACCAGTTTCTACATGCGAGAAAAACTAGCAATAAAAAATTCATGCTAATAGACTGGTTGCTACATGCGAGAAAAATTAAAAAAAATGGAGACATGTGAAAACCTCCGGTGTGTGTACGCGAGAAAATGAGTTAACTCCAATAAGTTGTAACAATTAATCTGAGATGAAGCAAAAAAACTTGCACATGTATAAGGATAAAATTGAAAATGACGCAATTAGACTTCTTGTCATTATGCTTGTGTTTTGATTCACTGATTTTTAAAATTTACAAACCAGTTGGCTCCAATGCCACCAACTTGCAAGACTAACACTGGAAATGAATCAATAAGAGATACATGTTAGTAAACCATTTTCTACAAGCGAGAAAAACAAGCAATAAAAAATCCACATCAATAAATCGATATCTACATGCGAGAAAAACTAGCAATAAAAGATACATGTGAACACCACCGGTATGTATATATGAGATAATGAGTTGACTCCAATAAGTTGTAACAGTTAATCCGAAACAAAGAAAATTAACATGCACATATATAAGTGTAAAATTGCGTATGAAGCAATTAAACTTCTTGTTCTTATGCTTGTGTTTTGATTCACCGATTTCAACAATTTACAAACCAGTTGGCTCCAACGCCATCAAGTTGCAAAACTAACATTTGAAATGAAGCAATAAGAGATACACGTTAATAAATCTATTTCTATATGCGAGAAAATCAAGCAATAAGAAATCCATATTTATAAACCCATATCTACACGCGAGATAAACTAGCAATAATAGATACACGTGAACACCACTGGTCTGTATATGCGAGAAAATGAGTTCACTCCAATAAGTTTGTAAAAGTTAATCTGAAACGAGGCAAATAAACTCACATATATAAAGGTAAAATTGAAAATGAAGCAATTAGACTTGTCGTTATGCTTAAGTTTTGATTTTTCGATTTCTATAATTTACAAACCAGTTGTCTCCAATGCCATTAAGTTGCAAGACTAATACTAGAAATGAAGTAATAAGAGATACACGTCATTAAATCAATTTTGTTCATGTGAGAAAAACAAGCAATTGGAAATTCATGAAAATAAATCGATATCTACATGCGAGAAAAACTAGCAATAATAGATAGACGTGAACACCACCGGTGTATATATGTGAGAAACAAGTTGACTTCAAGAAGTTGTAGCAATTATTCCAAAACAAAGCAAATAAACATGCACCTATATCTGGTTAAAATTGGAAATGAAGCAATTAGACTTCTTGTCATTATGTTTGTGTTTTTGATTCACTGGTTTCTACAATTTACAAACTAGTTGTCTCCAATGCCATCAAGTTGCAAGACTAACACCAGAAATGAAGCAATAAGAGATACACGTTAATAAATCAGTTTCTACATGCAAGAAAAACAAGCAATAAGAAATCCACGTTAATAAATCGATATCTACATGCGAGAAAACAAGCAATAACAGGTAGACGTTAGCACCACCGGTGTGTATATGCGAGAAAATGAGTTGACTCCAAATAAGTTCTAACAGTTATTCCGAAATGAAATAAATAAATTGTACATGTATAAGGGTAAAATTGAAAACAAAGCAATGAGACTTGTTGTTATATTTGTGTTTTGATCACCGAGCTGTCTCCAATGCCATTAAGCTGCAAGACTAACGTTTTAAATGAAACAATGAGAGATAAACATTAATAAATCGATTTCTACATGCGAGCAAAATAAGCATTAAGAAATCCATGTTAACAAACCAATATCTTACATTCGAGAAAAACTAGCAATAACAGATAAACCAATTGTCTCCATTGCCATCAATTGCAATAACAAATAAATAAACTTGCACACGTATAAGGGTAAAATTGAAAATGAAGCAACTGGACTTCTTGTCGTTATACTTGTGTTTTGATTCACCAGTTTCTACAATTTATAAACCAATTGTCTCCATTGCCATCAAGTTCCGAAACTAACACTGGAAATGAAGCCATAAGAGATACACGTTAATAAACCGATTTCTACATGTGAGAAAAACTAGCAATAAGAAATCCACGTTAATAAACCAATATATTCATGCAAAAAAAAAAAAAAAAAAACTAGCAATAACAGATAGACATGAACACCACCGGTGTGTATATGCGAGAAATGATTTGACTATAATAAGTTTTAACAGTTATTCCAAAACGAAGCAAATGAACATGCACATACATCAGGGTAAAATTGAAAATGAAGCAATTTGACTTCTTGCCGTTATGCTTGTGTTTCTAGATATTGCAAACCAATTGGCTCAAATCCATTAAGTTGCTAGACTAACACTGAAAATGAAGCAATAAAAGATACATGCTAATAAATCAATTTTCAAATGTGAGAAAACTAGCAATAAGAAATCCATGTTAATAAATCGGTTGCTACATGTGAGAAAAACTAGCAACAAGAGATACACATGAACACTTCTGGTCTGTGTATGCGAGAAAACGAGTTGACTCCAAAAAACTTGTGATAATTATTTCATAACGTAGCAATAAACATGCACATATATAAGATAAAATTGAAAATGAAAAAATCAGATTTTTTGTCAATGATGCTTGTGTTTTTATTCACAAGGTTTCTATAATTTACAAACTAGTTGGCTCCAATGCCATCAAGTTGCAAGACTAACACTGAAATTAAAGCAATAAGAGACACTCGTTAATAAATCGGTTTCCACATGTGAGAAAAAGAAGCAATAAGAAATCTATGTTAATAAATCGATATCTACATGTGAGAAAAATTAGAAATAATAGATACACGTGAACACCACTGATGTGTATATGCAAGAAAACAGTTGACTCCAATAAGTTGTAACAGTTAATCCGAAACGAGCAAATTTTTTTCACATATATTAGGGTAAAATTGGAAATGAGACAATTATGTTTCTTGTCGCTATGTTTGTGTTTTGATTCATCGGTTTCTACAATTTACAAACAAGTTGGCTCCAATGCCCTCAAATTGTAAGACCAACACTAGAAATGAAGCAATAAGAGATACACGTTAATAAACCAATTTTTGCATGTGAGAAAAAATAAGCAATAAGAAACCCGCATTAATAAATTGATATATATATGCGATAAAAACTAGCAATAATTGATGGCGTGAACACCACAAGTGTGTATATGCGTGAAAATGAATTGACTCAAATAAATTGTAACAATTATTTCGAAACAAAACAAATAAACATGCACACATATAAGGGTAAATTGAAAATAAAGCAATTAGACTGGTTGTTGTTATGCTTGTATTTTAATTCACCGATTTTTATATGTTACAAACCAGTTGGCTCCAAAGGCAACAAGTTGTAAGACTAACACTGGAAATGAAGCAATAAGAGATACACGTTAATAAATCAGTTTCTACATGCGAGAAAAACTAGCAATAAGAAATCCACTTTAATAAATCGGTTGCTACATGCGAGAAAAAACTAGTAATAATAGATATACATGAACACCTCTGATGTGTGTATGTGATAAAACGAGTTGACTCGAATAACATGTGACAATTAATGCGAAATGGAGCAAATGAACATGCACATATATAAGGGTAAAATTGAAAATAAAAAAAATTGGATTTCTTGTCGTTATGCTTGTGTTTTCATTCATCGGTTTCTATAATTGCAAACCAATTGGCTCCAATGCGATCAAGTTGCAAGACTAACACTGAAATGAAGCAATAAGATATACAAGTTAATAAATCATTTTCTACATGCGATAAAAACACGTAATAAGTAATGCACGTTAATAAATCGATATCTATATGCGTGAAAAACTAGCTATAATAGATAAACATACCGATGTGTATATCCGATAAAACAAGTTGACTGCAATAAGTTGTAATAGTTAATCTTAAACTAAGCAAAAAAACTTGTACATGTATAAGAGTAAAATTGGAAATAAAGCAATTAGACTTCTTGTCGTTATGCTTGTGTTTTGATTCACTGGTTTCTACAATTTACATACCAGTTGGCTCCAATGCCACCATGTATTTATACAAAAATTGATCCTAGTTGCTTTCGTGAGATACTTGCAAAACTTGTGTTGAGCGCATTGATAGAGGTGAGCTTTCTATTTCAGGTCTTATGATCAACTAAGCTAGATGTCACCAAACTGTAGGATTTAGAAGGTAGTTGCTGTCATTCTGTGCAACCTCGAGAAGATATTTTCTATAACTTTCTTCTACTCCATGGAGTATCTCATTATCCACTTGCCACACGAGGATCGCATGGGAGGGCACGTGCAGTAAAGGTGGATGTACTCATTTGAGAGGTAACTATTATTAAATATGGGGGAAATAATATTTTTGGTCCTATAAGTTAGGTCTGTTAAACTTTTTGTCTCATTCATTACGGGATTAGCATTTTTAGCCCCGTAACTTATAAAAATTAGCATTTTTTGTCCTTATCCACTTTTTTGTCTATAATTTAACGGTGTAATGCACGTGGATAAAATTGGTTTGTTTTCTAGCTTACCATTTTTGACAAAAAAATATAACTATATTTGAGGGAAAAAATGAATATTGAAGGAATTAGAGCAAAAATATAGTTATTCTCTCCTCTCACACAATTAAGTCTTACTCTTTCCATTTTTCTATAAGTTGAAGCCAAGTAGAAGCAATATAAAGATTCATGTCTTTCACAAGTGAGTCAAGCAGGCCAATGAAGCACTCATATGCTACTATTGAAAAAAGAGCTAATTTTTCCTCAAACCAAATATACTTATCGGCAACGTGCTAGGTAGATAACTACATCGTTAAATTATAGATGAAAAGTGATGAGGACAAAAGTGCTAATTGTTGTAAGTTATGGGACTAAAAATCCCAATGAATGGGACCAAAAGTGAATGGGCTTAACTAATGGGACTAAAAATGCTATTTCCCCTTAAATAAGATATATATTTTGTTTTGCTTGATCCTTATAACGTCAGTCACATTGACGAGGCAATAAATGTTTTTGAACAAGTTCTTTCGTGATTTGAAAAAGAAGGATAAGGGCAAAACACATGTCAAGGTATCCATTGTCGAACAAATCAGGCTACTCACTTTCTATTTTTTTGAGTTGCATTTTTTTTTCAAGCGAAGCTTCATTACTGGTTGCAGAACTCGTCCCCCTCTCACTGTTTCTCCAGATGTTGAAGACAAAAATATTAGAATAAGATGTCTAAAAAGTAGGTAAGAGAAATAAAAGACTTTTAATTTTAGTCAAATTCTGAGGTAAAATGGTCATTTATATTTTGGTGCCAAATTGGGATTATTCTTATACCATCTCTAAAGGTGGTATGAGTTATTCAAGTTCAATAGTGATTTGTACAGGGCCTTGGTGTTAACACCAAAGTAAATCTTGTATTAATCTATACTATTTTTCTTATACATCAAAATAAATTGGGCCTTACTATCACACCATGGTGTGTAGCATGCTATGATATGTTAATGATATAGTATATATAGTTGTATACCATATGAGTTACATTATGGTAATGGGCTATTATATGACCCTATACCCAACATGACCATATATGATATGAGCGCACATGCACTACATGGACCTATAATTTTATACCATGTGGGCGGTATGCGGTGTATTGCTGGTACCATATATGTTCACTAGATATGTGCACATATGACATGGGCTATAGCACTATATATTCGTATATCAATGTGAATCACCATCTGCCCCTTGTGACATAATATACTATACATATGGGTACTCGACAATGCGGTATCTATACCATATGTGTAGAATATGTGGTACACCAATAACGTGATTCACAACTCATCTAATATAGTATACCACTAATGTACACACCATAGTTCATATATGGTCCTACACACTATAAATTACCCAGATTGTCATATGGGGCATATCATAATATGTGGGCAATATATATGCACTACATTGTCTACGTGTATTAAATATCCCATTTGGATAGTTGCTCAAATTGCTCAACTGCATGGGGGATATTGTTCAAATTATCTGTGTGGTACATGAATATATGCTACTAATATTATTATATCCAACAGCTATATTGTTTTCCCACTTTAACTATTATTATCCACATTATATCGCTCACCAGTATAGTTGTGAGGATAATCCACGTCCAAAAAAGGATAACAATGTGGATACATGCACTCATTACAGCAAGATGGTGACCATAATGCATTATGAGTTGTTCTTATAGATATTATTGACCCTATAGGGTTAACACTTTAATGAGTTTTTACATGTACTACAGGGTCGCCATTATAATATATTATATAGTAATTTATTCAATGTCATGTGTGTAAATATTACAATACATTATTATACAGTCCCCACATGGAAGATTTATATAAGCACATTACATTTATGAAAATCATGTGAGTATTATGAACATAAGTGTGTCCCTAAAATGCACATGGATTGTGTCACGTATATTTACATTTGAAGGAATATTATGATTGTAAAGTTTTTTATATGCAAAATGTTGGGTAATAATATGCACATATTTTCCGAATATGAGTGAGACAAAAGGGTCATAAGCGTGCCTTGTGGCCACACAATACATTTAATGTGTGCCCTTGTGGGATTATGAATCTGAAATGAGTTAAAAAATATATAACTATATGTGCACACGATGACTATTAATTATATGGTCGTCTTTGGCATAAATCAATCATTGAAAAGTTGACCTGATGGTAATTAAGTTGAAATATTATGACACTCCATTGATGGATTATCTTTACGACTCACTCAATTTCATATTTGAGGTCATATGTCCCTTCTTGCTTATCATTATACCACTATTGCTTTGGAAAACCAACAACTAATATGAGCATTTTGTAGATCTAATGGGCCTAGATGGATCAACTGATACGTCCAAGAATTACACCAGTCATGATCCACAAGAAGTAATTATAGCTAGAGCACCCATTTATGGTGTGAGCGCAACATGACATATATGGTGTTGTACAATGTTTATGCATGTTGTGTGCTGAACAACTATGGGGCATAGTGTGTGTTATGTATTCGGATACATAGGTATAACAATCATGATCAATATTCACATATCTAACGTGAATATATTAATGGATAAGAAACATGTACACATTTTACTGTTCATTTGTGGGTATTAACGAGATCTGATACTAGTTCAACATTGTGGCCTATAATAGAATATGGACGTATAATTATATCCACAATTGTGAAAGACACATTTGTGGATAAGCATCCATACTAGTTCAGTATTGTGGGCCATGGATACCAAATTACAGGTATAGTGCAGTTGACTTATATACAAAGTACTATAAAATTATGGATATTGATGTGGGAAATATCATATGATAGCCTTACACCTAGCCATTATGTGATAATATGATGCACACTACAAGAAAATGTGCTTTTTACTACCAACTATTTTTCTACGCAAAAGAACCCGTATCAAAGCTATTTTTTACTATAAATTTTACCCTGTAGCAAGACTTCCAACAAAAATGACGTCATTTTAATTTTTTCTAAGATACTATTTTGTTATAAAATAACTGTATTTATTAATAAAAAAAGGGTAAATTGCATAACACCCCCTGTGTTTTAGGGAAATAGCGCGAAACCCCCTGTTTATATATATAGGCAAAAAAACCCCCGTGTTATCTAAAATACAGCAAAAAACCCCTCTCCGTTAGAAAGTAACGGAGAGTGAGGTTTACGCGCGTGCTGTGCGAGTTTTTATCATTTTTGGCCGCTTTTGTGGGTTTTTTAAGTGGCTATATGTCTCTTTTGCCCTTGTGTTTGTTCTTTAAGTGTGTACATGTTTTATTTCCTCTACCTTTGGCAAAGAGTGGCTTCTTCATCCTCCAAAGCAGCAATGTCTAGGTAAGAAAAAAAATTTCATCTTCTCTCTTTTGAAATTAAATAAATAATTAATTAATTAATTTTTATTTTTCATTCTTTTGTTTGTTAGGATGTCCACTTGTAAATCAAGCACAAAGAAGAAGACGAAATTATTGATTTGAGATACAAGAATCCTAAATGTTTTTGCCATAGGAATGCGGCCATCCGGGTTTTGGTCCTAGCAAAGAAACTGAAGGTAAATTATTTTGTAATTGCAAAACAAATCAGTGTAACTTTTTTTTGGTTGGATCCCGTTAGTGTATCCAAAAAGGATTCAGACGAAATGCCAAAAGAAGTTGAAGAAGAGGTTGAATCCAACAAAGTTAGATTGGAAGAGGGTTACAAAGAATTGCTATCCATTTGTGAAGAACTGACACAAAAAATAAAGCAATTGGAGTCGAATCAAGGAGTAAAAAATTTGTGTGTGGTTGTTAATAGTTATTGTGGTATTAAAATAGTGTAATTTGATACTCTTGTTTATAATGCATTTTTATTATGGCAATTTAATGTACCTGATAATTTTAGCACAAAATCACCAAATTAAAGTGGCCAAAAAACAACTAAATCGCCAAATTAAAGTGACCAACAAACAAATAAATCACCAAAAACCATCAGTTTCATTTCTGAAAACACCATAATCCAATATCCCAAATTAGACAACATATCATTGTATCTAAATTTACAACTTCAGTTCCAGAGTGACAAAAAAGCCATAAGTTCACTTTCCAACAATACATAATTTTAGCTTCAGAATGTGCAAAAAATCATAAGTTCTGTTGCCAAAAAAGACATAATTTGGTTCAATTTTCTGGAGTGTTGCCTGCTGATGAAGATCCACTAGGTTGTGTCCTTGGCTTGTATGAATTTGCTACACCTTTCAGGACAGAAGAGATAGAACTCCTAGTTGGTGGGCAACATTGCCTTTTAAAGGCAACTTGTGAGGATGATTCTGCTCCTTTTTCTTCTCCAATCTACTTGACAAAGAGATTGGAGCATGTTGTTTCCTTGATGTTTTTGTTGGAACCTGTGATAGATAGATAGACCATTTAAATGTTTAGTTGTGGCTATATTTTATATAATTACAAATCATGAATTTAATTGATAGAATAACCTGATTTTGGGAACTTGGTTGAGTTGGAGCTTGCACATTTTTTTGCCTTTGAAATGGTACCTGTTGGGGTCTTTGAAATGGTACATGCTGGGGCCTTTTGAACCTGCTTGAACCTGCAACTTGAGACACACTTGTAGGATTTTTTAGCCTTGGCTGAGGCATAATTGGGGGTCTGTTTTCTGGCACAGTTGCAGGATTTTTAAACCTTGGTTGAGGCACACTTGGAGGATTCTACAAGTAACAATGTGCAACTATTAGTATTGTAATTGAACTGATATAGAATAGCATTGAATTTTATCTTACATTAGTGTGTAGTTCTGCAGTAGCATTTGAAAGGGACACTTGAGGATGACTGGGTATGCATCTACATATCAGATAAGAAATTTGTAATAATTGGCATATGAAAATAGACTGAAACTCTCAAATTTTGTTATACCTCTGCATATGGGAAGCTCTCTTCAGTAGCATTGTAATGGGGCACACTTGAGGATGACTGTGTATGCATCTACAAATGAGACAAAAACTTGGTTACAATTGGCATGTGAAAATAGACTGAAAGTTGCATGATTTGAATTCTACCTCTGCAGCAGCTTCTTGTGAACTGGGGGTTGCATCATCACTTGTTTGTGCATGCCTGGATGACTGTAAATGTATACAAGAATTAATCAATACTTTAAGTAACAAACCAATAATTACATAAACAAGAAACATCATACATCACCTGTCTAAATCTTGAGTTTGGGTGAGGGGGATTTGTACAGCTTCTCTTATTGTGGCCCTGTTTAAAACATATGGCACATGTATGTGTCAGCCCTCTTCTAGAAACCCTTGATGGTTCTTTTATATCATTTGCATCCCTTCTCCTTGCTTTTTTGGGCCTCCTGCTCTTTTTATAACATGTGGTGGGGCTACAGGACCGAGGGGAGACTCCTCATAATCATGCATCCCAGGGACTGGTTTTGATCATGTGACTGTACACCCTCAAATATGTCTCTTTTTTAAAACAGGCATGCACAAAGTCCTCCAAATTTTGTCTATGATACTCTATTGCAGCCACTGCATGACAGCACGGGAACCCACACAATTGGAAGAACCCACAACTACAATGTTGTCATTCAGGTACACAATGTGGTTTTGCATGAAATGCATAACCTCATATTTGTCTTCCCGCCCAACTTGGAAAGCAATTTCTACTTTCATGTCTTTGTTTTTGAATTTTTCTCATTATGTTTGGGCAAACATCTCCAGTGTGCTTTTCCATCCCCCCTCTTTACTTGGATTCTTGTCATTAATTTTCTTCTAATCCACTCAAACATATCTATTATTGGCATCTCTCTGGCTTCCATAATATAGTGATTGAAAGACTCACTCATATTATTCACCACTACATCACAGTGTGTTTTGACTGGAAAAAAACATCTTGCCCAGTGATGGGATGGAATTTCAGCAAGCCATTCAATTGCAGTCTGTTCTTGCCCTCTTTTCTTGTCAACCTTCTCAATTTCTTTCATGATTCTGAGATGTTCTTTTACATTATATGTACTTGCAGCTTTCCAGAATAAATTTTTAAGCTCTTGCCCCTTGAATTTGCCTTTGAAGTTATTATACATATGTCTTAGGCAAAATCTATGTTCAGCCCGAGGTGCCAATTGTGTGACTGCTTCAATTAACCTTTTTGTCTATCAGAAATGAATGCCCACCCCTTTCATCATGTGATCCAATATCCCTTAACAACAAATTTAAGAACCATTCCCAACTATCATGCTTCTCAATCTCTACATATGCCATTGCAATAGGATAAATATTATCATTGCCATCCCGACCTATGGCAGATAACAACTGCCCTTATGCATCCCTTTCAAAAAGCACCCATCAAGACCAATAAATGGTCTGCACCCATCTAAAAAACCCTCTTTCAGACCCCCAAAGCATACATACATTCTTTGCAAAACTGGTGGATTCAAACATCTATCAACTTTTAGTATCATTGAACTACCAGAGTTGTGTTTACAAACTGTAGCACAATAATCATATAATCTGGCATACTGTTGTTTGACATCACCTTTCATCAGTTCTAGAGCATATTTTTTTGCTCTATACACTTTAAATAAGCTCACATCAACCTGGATGTCTCTTCTGATTTTGTTTTTCAAAGATTTGAGACCCTCTGAAGGATTGTCTTTTACAAAATCTTGAATTCTCTTGCCAATGTACTTGTAGTTTGCTTGTTTGTTTTCTATTCTGTGTGCACAATTATGTTGCCCCTTGATAGATTTGATTTGGAATGTTGTAGTTTTCATCACTGGAGAAGCATGGATTCTCCAGTCACAACCATTTTTGCATATGGCAGTGATTTTGGTTTTTTCATTTTTTACAAATGTCAAATCCCAACCCCTTCTCACTGCCCAATCTCTCAAGGCCTCTCTATATTTTTCTCTTGAAGGAAATTTCATACCTATGCATAGGTCAACATCCTGTCTATCCATAGCATCATTCCAGACCACATTATCTACATTCTCATCATCAGAACCCTTCAAAGAATGAAGATCATCCTCACCCCCTACATCACTAAACCAACCATCTTCACCTAAATTATCTCTCTCAGTTTGTTGTTTTTCAACTCTTTTTTTCTTTCTCATCTCTCTCACCCAACTTTTTACAGTTTTCATTAATTTTCTACCATACTCAGCATCTCTACTCACAAAGATGTCATCATCTAATGGGCCTTCTAAATCCTCTAACATCCAGGATGGACAGTCTGAATCTGATGAACTACCAGACTGACCATCACCCACATACTCCTCATCACCCTCACTTGAATCATCACTATCAGTCTCACTCACCACAACACCATCACTCACCCCAACACCCTCAGTCTCACCAAACCCTGCAGCCTCAGTTTCACTCACCCCAACACCCTCACCAACCCTGCAGCCTCAGTCTCACTCACTACTGCACCCTCAGTCTCAGCCACCCCAACACCTACAGCCCCTGTCTCACTCACCCCAACACCCTCAGTTTGACCCCCATCTACAGCCCCTGTCTCACTCACCTCAACACCCTCAATCTCAACATCATACATTAATTGGGGTATAGCTACATTATTAACATTGCCAAGTGCATCAACAGCTATGATAGGACCAGAATTTTCTTCTATATATAGTGAAATGACATTTAGCCCCTTGTAATCTCTCAAAAGCTCAGTAATACCCTTGTCCCCTTCTAATAGTTGTATCCCATTCTAATGTTTGTCCTGGTAATGAATAATATATGCAAATATTAGACCCTTGACCCCCTGCTTTTGTGTACATCTCTACCAAATCATTATAGAAAATTCTCTCCTTATCCACATTAGGAAACCAAACCTTTATACCCCCTACATACCTAATTTTTGGAACCCACTCTATTGAACCCCCTAACCACACATAAAAATCAGCATATTCCCCTAACACCATTATCTGCAAATAATAAAGAAATCATTGTTATTACACTAGACGACCTATCAGTATGAACATATACAATTGGAGTGGGGGTTCTGGGACCAACAACAAACAATAAGCACAGGCTCATAAAAACCAATAAGCGTACAGTGGGGACCAACAAGTGGAATAAACAACCTCAGTCAACAAAGCAGAACCTTAGAAAATTACAAAAAAAATTTCAAAAATCGACAACAATGGAATAAACAAAGCAGAAAACAACAAAATAAATATTAAACATGGGTGGGGACCAAGAATAATGGCACGATTTCAGAAAACTACAAGTTTTTTTTTTTTTTTTCAGAAATCAACAAAGTGAAAAGCAACAGAAGAACAAAATATATTCGCTTTTTAATCACTATTATGCTTTAGAAAACTCACCTTTTTGGTCGTATCTAACAACACTTTGGTCCCCTTTCGAGATTTTCCCCTTTTTCTTCCCCTTTCGCGGATTACCCGAATTGATTTTTCTCTTTTTCCCCTTTCGCAAAACTATCTAAAACCCTAAATCCCGTTTTAGTTCTCCTTCACAATCCTAAACTATGAACAAAAATTCAAAACCAAAAAAGATTATCAACCTTAACAGATTGATAGAGATTAAGAAACCCTAGAAATCACAAGCTTTTTCACTCTTTCTCTCTCTATCTCACGTTCTCTCTTCTGTGTTTGTGTTTGTTTTCTTTTCTCAGTCAAAATGTTGACTGAGAATTGAAGGACAAAACGGAATTTTAGTGTAAAAACTAACGGTGTTAGACAAATTTAACGGAGGGGGAAGGTGAGCTACATTTTAAATAACACGGGGGGTTTTTTGCCTATAAAATTTATACAGGGGGTTTTTAGCTAATAAAAAATAACACAGGGGGTTTTATGCAATTTACCCAAAAAAAAAAAACAACGTCACAACATCGATATATTCTACTTCCAATCTTCGTTTGGTTTCTCTCTACAATTTTTTGTTTCTTATTCAACCTCTCTTTGTTTTCCTCAAAATTCCTAATTTTGTGTCTGTGCTCCTCAATAAATAGAACTCATGTCGTATTGGATAAAATTAATTCATTAGAAATAAACACATCAACAATAATAATTCATGAGAAAATGTATTAATCAATTTTGTTTTTGTGCGCACAGACACTTCATCTTTTGTCGTGTCTGTGCGCACAAACACTTTTGCCTTTTGTTGTGTTGTGCCCCAATTTTATTAACCACTTTTAAAATCAAAGGTATTAGTTAGGATATTTTTAAACTTTATTAACATGTTTCTTGTCTCATGTATGTCTTTGCATCCATCTTTTGTTTGTATCTCACACTGCAAAGTTCTTTGACTTGTCAAGTCTAAAGTACTTTTACGTCATAAAATACTGATTAGAACTATAATTTCGCTGTTGAATATTATAATATCCGCTTTTTTCTTTTGATTAGAACTAAAATTACTTGTCTCATGTATGTCTTTGATTCCATTTTTTGTTTATATGATAAAATTAGTTTATTTGTCAATGATTTTTTCTATCTCATACTGTAAATTTTCTTTGACTTGTAAAGTCTAAAATATTTTTACCTAATAAAATATTGATTAGATAAAAATGTGCTTAGAGAATAAGGTAAAACCTTAGAAATCTATGTAGAACTATAATTCTCACTATTAACTTGTATTTGCATCCTTTCTTTGAGCATCCAAAAGTTGTAGAGGTTGGAATCCTCACGCAGATATGTAGGCAATATCTAGTGCTTATCGCCTTGGTCAAACCAATAAGGTTATACTCATTATAGATCATATATATAGGGCACTTTTCATGTTCACTACTATGCTTCAATAACTTTTAACTCTTTCCATATGCAGGTAATGATATATAAACTCGTAGCACGAGGGATCTTTGAAGAAAGGATGATGCAAATGACAAAAAAAAATGGTCCTGGAGCATCTTGTTGTTGGAAGGCTGAAAGCACAAAATATGAATCATGTAAAGTTGTTTTAGCCTAGTAGTAGTATATGCTTTTAATCGGGTAAAAAACATATTTTCTTCTGATTGTTTTGCCCATGGTTTGTTTATTTATTTTTTGTGACTAATGACTGTATTTGCACAATATTGCTTCCTATCAAAATAAGATTAGTAAAGTTTAGAAATTATACACTTGTTCTTATCCATGTCATCCATGTTTGAAACTAAATAAATCCTACAAGTAATATAGTAGAGATGAATATAAGGGTCGGCTACTTAGATGGAAATAAGGTTTAAAAAAACTAATTAATGAATAAAGTAATTAACTTCATGCAACTGGGATTAATATTAAGGAAATTGAAGTTAAGATATATTAAAATAAAAATTTTCTCCGTGCTATCCAAACAACCTATATTTGTAGTGCACAAAAAGTGTGCATAAATCCTAGTTTTGAAAATAGGAGATTTACGAAATATTTATTTTCAAAACAAGTTGCATAGTTATTTTATTTTCGTTATACTATGACATTCATATAATGTTATTTCGTAAACTTGGGTTGTTCAAGTAAGTAACTAAATGTTATTATATTAATATCTAAATATATACTATGCATATAATTTTGATGCTTCTCAGGTTTCGAATGCATCAAGCTTAAGACAACCGACTTTGAGTGGATTGAGATGTTCAATATTCTAAAGAATAATAAGTACTCTATTGATTTACCAATTTTTTTTACTACCCCATTGTTGGAATAGGTGACTGACAAGTCAATGAATTGGCCCTTTTCATCTATGGTAGAGGACAATGTGTTCAGAATAGTGTTAATATAATGAATAAAATAAAATTCATTTGGCCATTCTTTGTCATGTTTACTTGACATTGTATGCATTTCATGAACAAAGCATCAAAACCAATAAAGTTGGGTGATACATACAATTGTGACCATGAAACTAACTTCTGAGTAATGATTCGGATTGTTCCAAGTTGAGAACCTCATAACTGGGTATTGAGGGTTTTATTGAGATTTTTACTAAGTATGTATCCATATAATGAGTGTATTGGTTCATTAACGACAAATCTGTGACTTCTATACATTATTAACAGGTGATTGATAAAAAAATATCAAGCCGATTGAACTGATTTGCAAGGAGTTGTCATCTCGAAGCCCATGTGGCATAATTGGTATGACTTGAATTCTTCAACTCTGATAGTATAATATTCAGTCCTTAGACTTGAGGATCCATACTCACCCCATCTACGGTAGCTTATGACTTGGTGATTGTGTCTTGGTATGATAATTGTATTTTATACGGTTACTATAAGACTTGTTCTAGTGCAGTCGTAATGTATTTAGAGGCTAGTGAGTTTCAAGAATCCATTGCCTATCATGATATGATAACGATCTCCTATGTTTTGTAAGGTGTGTTGAACTCTGGAAGCTTCGTGGCCATGGTTGACTATGAAATAGGAAAAGGGTTTCCTATGTTGGGAGAAACACAATTAGAGTTGATATATAGATGTCTAGTTCGAGATGAGAATTGATATCTAATTCCAGGCCCTAGACTAATATCACAAGATGACAATGAAAATACTGTACCCGTATATACTCGAGAGCTTACAGGTTCATGCCAAATTCACATATTCTCTAGTGCCATGGGCTGTTGCTAAACGACCATTCATGATATAAGAACTTTTGGATTAAGTGTTAATAAAAAATAATTAATTAAGTATGTCAATTAAATTAATTCAATACAAATTATTTATCAATTAAATTATGTATTGACACAAGCCCAAGTCTAGCTAAAAGTGAATATAAAGGGTTACACATACTCCCTTTCAAGGTGGGAGAATTAATTATGAAAGAGGTGGGTTAATTCAAAGAGTTGAAATTAATCAGTGTGTGTAAATATGTGACTGTTTATGCGCAGAGCCTATGTGAAGGGAAGTCTAAAATTTTAATCGATAGAATTAATTAAATTTGGGTTAGGCTCATTAAACTAATATGATTAATTTAGATTTGGTTGGGACTTATTAATTAATGGTCTTGGGCTTGTTTAATTTAATAAGATTAACATAAAATAATTTGGGCTTTTAAGTTAATTATGAATTAATTTTGGCTAGGCCTTAGATGCTTGGGCTTGAAATAAATTAATGGAATTAATTATATTCAAGCCCAACCCATCATGAGCCAAGCACTAGCCCACCAAGCTTTTAAGTTATAGTGTCTTGTCAATCATCTTTTGATTAGATTAGTCCTAATCCCTTGGTGATATAAGATTTCTAGCAAGGAGACAAGCAATCCCCTCACTGGTGGTGGCGTGGAGACATTGTTTTATATCTACATGGATAAAAGAGCCAGAGATTCCAAACGTCGAGAAACTCCACATGCTTGAAAGGTAATGCGTTGTGGTTCCTTTTTGCATTTTCTTAATTAGACACACATTATATATTTGAGTGTTCTAACACCTGAAAAAATTGAATTTGATTCTATTGGCATTAACTTAAATTAAAACTTATTTTCTTTTCCACTTCGTAGCCTAGAATTTATGAGCCAATTCCGAATGTTTCACTCTATTGCTTTAATTTATACACTCCATGTAATGTAGGTGGTTGATGAAAGATTGAAAAAAGGAAAACTTATTGGTGGTTATCCTAAGGCTTTGAATGTATGTATAATATTTTGAAGTGCCTTAGAAAAATAAATTGTGTAAGCCTTAGGGTAAACGTACCAAAGATGATTAATTATTATTGGATCATTTGAATTGCAGATTGGAGTACGAGTTCATTTATTTTGTTATAACATTACTACTGAAGTATAGTTCTTGGTAAGGGGTGGCTAAAAAGATATTCCACCTGGATTCGTGAGGGTGTATGTTCTCTCCCATGTTCTCAATCATCAAGTTTTTTCTTTTGGTCTTAGAGATAAAAGAAAAAAGAAAGAGAGATTAAAACACGTTAATTCATAGCGATAATTTTGATCTCCATCTCTTTGTGGAGATTTTGCTAGCACGAAATCTCCATATCCTTTAGTGGTGGTGTGTCTTTCTTGGGAGGATCTCAAGGTTGAGATCTCATCGTGGATAGATCTGAAAAAAAAATGGAGAGGAGACAACGCTAGTAGACGTACGAGAAAACGATGAAAGGTAAAATTCCATTTACGGTTTTTGCTCATTGTCTTTTTCTCGTGATTTCTTGGCCTATGTATTTATATTTAATACACTAAACGCCCAGAAAAGATCAAGGGTATACCCCTTGATCAAAAATTAATTTCGTTAATTATTTCATGTTTAATCGGTTTTTTGATTTTTCGCACTTCCACCGCACTTCCCGGGCCGATCCGCTTCCTTCTGTTCATCCTATCTAAAGTAAGCACGAAAGAAGAAAATAAAGAAAAACTCATGGAGTTGAAGGTTGGGCGTGATCGGTGTATCACTCCGGTGCCGGATCTTCTTCCTCCAATCGTCCTCTCGTCTCCTCTTCACGTGTTGTTGAGAATCTCCAGCCAAAAAGCTGCTTTTTCTCTTGCCCTTCTTCTCTTTTTTGTAGTTGTCTTTCAATTATGGTAAGAGCGGCAAGGAATATGCCTTCTAGTAACCCTTTTCGTCTTTCCTTTTTAGCTTTATTCCTTCTTTGTTTCTCAAAATATTTTACAAGGAAATAAAGTAGCTCCAAATTATATTTCACATCAGCACTTTAACCTGGGGATCTTCAATTTCCACCTACTGCATGTCTGATAGCCCGTGGGCACAGGTAAAAGTGGAGCCAGTCTCTGTCTTGCGGATTTTTTATAACCCATGGGTCACGAGTTATTTTGGCATCGTTGCTGCTGAAACATTCTTTTTTTATATTTTAGCTCATTTCTTGCCATTATCATTCCTTCCAAAAAAAGCTCCTAAAATCTCACAAATACACCCACGAACAAGCATCATATCACAATATTATAAGGGTTTTAATAGCAAACATACATTATATAATTAGCCATAATCAATAGGTCCCATATAATGGTTGTATTTGTTAGAATAGGCCGATCCTTTCAGTATTATGGCCGCCAATACCACAATCAGGTACAATATATGGACATTATCAATTCTATATTGAACCATTACGTCATCGGCCACTATGTGCCAAAAATTTGTGACATCATGAGTAAATCTTTGGTATATTATCAAATTTTAGTCGTAAGAGAGTTGGCGTAGTAAATGCTTCGCTACAGATAAAATTTGTAGCAAAAGGGTATTTGTTTCGGGAAATTGACTTCTATTTGACATCATTGTCATTGAAAAAAAATAACAAAAGTTGTCATCTTTCGCTATGGTTGTCGAATTGTAGCCATCATATGGGCATTTGCTACACATAGAAATAACTTTCATTACAACAATATAGTTGTAGCAAAAGTAACAATAAACATCATCACCTTTTGCTATGGAGCTCTAGTTGTAATGATAATCTTACATTAACTTTTAGTACGATCATTTTGCAATAGAAATAAAATTAAATTTTGATTTTGCATATTTTACAATTATCCTAATGTTTTCACTATTTATTATTTTTATTTTTATAATTTTATATTATATTATTAATTGAAACTGTAATTAAATAATCAATTATATATATATATATATATATATATAAATATTAAATTACATTGGAACAAATATTGCATATAGCTAAATTTTGCATATAATTAACTAAATAAATATCATAAGATAACTCGTACATGCTATCAACCAATATTTGTACAAATATTGAATAGCACAATCAATCAACCTACATTTCACTAGCATATGTTATAAATCTAATAAGCTAACTTGATATAAAGTACAATCTCCTAATTTCAACATGTATAAATTACCACTAACTACATGATTGTGCAAGTATCGGCCAATTCTCTAGATATTACACAATCCTTACCCATAGTTATTAGCCAATAAAAAAAATAAAGTTCCATTTATACTAAAACCTAACATACGATAGATAAAAAGTAACTTCTCAGCTTGTTTAAATCTCCATGACCTAAAATTTGTAACCATAAAATCCAAATAAAAAAAAAAAAAGTAAAGAGAGTTGCATGGGTGAAAGGAAAGAGATTGTTTTTTATGTTCACAAACTCCTAATAGAAAGATTTGTTAATGGCTTCTCCAATGTTAGTAACATCTTCCCTCAGTCATTCTAACTTCTCAGCAGGAATGAAGGATTTTCAAGAGAGAGGCACGAAAATTTTGAGATTTGGAGAGGCTAGTATGTGTTGTGTATGCGATTAGAGTTTAATGAAGGTATATATGACCTAGTCATACACATACAAGGAGTCCTAACCTAGTTAGGCTCCTAAACAATCATCCTAACCTAGCCACCCCTTAAATTAGCCTCCAAAATCAGCCAAAAAACCTTCCAAAATTGTCCTCCTTGACTTAACCAAGGTCTAACCATGGTCTTGGGCTTGTATTTAATGGATTGGACTCGATAAAATCAAGCCTATGTCTCATGGAATGTATATTAAATCTAATTTAATCATAAGTCCAACATTAAACTCCTTATCTTTTAATCTAATTAAAATATCCATTCCCATGCTCTCTCTTTCAATTTATAAATCCAATTTATAAATTGGATCAAACTCAATAAAATTAATCCAATTAATTTACTAGCTAACTTGAAATTCTAATCCAATTAATTAAATTTCAACCATCCAATGGATTGATCTAAATAAATGATCAAATCATTTATTCTCTCCAAAGATTAACTTAGTCCAATTAAATTAGACCGATTCTTCTAGAATTAATTCTAAATTAATTCTATCCCACTATAGTGGTAGGGTGTGACTCTTTATGTTCACCCTCAGCTAGACTTGGGCATGTGTGACCAACACAATTAATTAAATCTAATTTAATTAATTATTTTTGATTATCCCATAATCGAAAATGACTCGTTACCATGGGTGGTTGTTTAGCAACACTCCATGGTACTAGAGACTAGGTGAATGTTGGCATGAATATTTAGGCGCCGAATCCATACGAGTACGGTCCTACTGTCAACCGTCTCCTGGTCTTAATTTAGAGCATGGAATTGGGTGTCGGTTCCCATCCTTGACTAGGTAACTAAGCTTAACACTCGAGATGCGTTTACTCTACTGATTCAATCTAGGAAACCTATCCTTGATTGATTAATCGCTTTGACCAAAGACTTTTAGAGTCTAAATCATCTCAAGGTGCATGGGAGAACTTTTTGTCATATAATGATAGGGTACAGATCCTCTCTTAGAATCCACCGTCCTCGCTACATACTCCAACTACACTTGATAAGGCTTATGATGACCATGCCTCATGACACAACCACCGCTCGCCATATCCAAGATACAGTCTTCATATGCACGTGACTGCCATGATTCCTCAAGTTAGAGGATTAATTCTCATACTCTCGGAATCGAAAATCTCAATCATATCGACCAAGCCTTAAAAGGCTTCCATATGACGATTCCTGCGAGTTACTTCAATCAGTTAACAACTTTGCCAAGTAACAACTAAAACCTTGCAGACGACCTACGTCTCCTATTGACGAAACACGGTTGCAGTACTTAGTGCAAGTCTCCATAGGACCCTCGATGCCCAGTCTCAAGGTCCTCGACTTAGAACGTTTCAGACCGACCCTTAGGAGTTGGTTTCATAGCTGTCAAACCTATGCGTAGCCCAACTCCACGGGTTTAACCTTTTAGTCTATGGGCATTTCGTTGTGATGTTTGAACCACGTTCAATATCAGTGGTAAGCATAACAAAACTCATTGCCATCTTGATAAACTCTTACCGTATTCATTAATATAATATTATTTGATAAAGATCTTTGAATGAAAAACAACCAATCCAATTGGCTTTTGGTCACTCATTCCAACATGAACTACCTTTATGCTAAAGCTTTTGTGAAGTCTAATTGAGACAATGTTCTAAGTATTTTTTGGATTAATCTACAACGTTGTTTTCATATATCTATAATTTGTCGTGCTTGTTCTTATAATTTAAGGGCTTGATCATCTCTTGAATTTACTTACTTATGTTGATAAACTGAAAGGGAATTTAGCATAGTGGATAGGGTAAATTGTGGTGTGAATTGAATGATATGTTGACACACATGTATATGATTCAACTGGTTGCATGGGTTATTCACAGATCTTATTGCATTATTTCCACTAGTCTTAGATTAGAAAAATCCACTATTTTCTTAACAATAGATTTGGTATAACTCGAGAGAGTGTATCAAAGAAGAACCTCAGTGTATCAAAATATTTGCTTGTTGGATTAATCTATTAAATTTCATGTTCATTGGATCAATTAGGTGGATCAATTGCCTTGACATCTTTCTCATTATCGAATATTCTCCAACACATTTGTTTGATCTATTCTATTCAGCAGTTATTTTCAGTAGTTATAATCCACCACCTAATTCTTGATCATCCAAACAATCGTTGATTAGTCATAATTTTTGTACTTATTCATTTAAATTCTCGTGGATCGATCTTTATTATACTACTTAAATAGCTAGTGCACTTGCTAGTAAACTATGTATATTTTGGCAATCAAGTTTTTGGCGCCGTTGCCGGGAATTTAATTTGAAATAATATCAAAACTCTCTAATCTTGGTTAATTTGGATTTTTTAATCTTTTTTAACCTCACTAGTCTCTTGCTTTGGTTATATGGAAATCATGGGAGTAGCAGAAAGACCGATGATGGAGAACTTATTCCCAACAGCTGATGGGACGATCTCCAGCAT
The DNA here is from genome assembly GCA_034509725.1 of Sesamum angolense. Taxonomy (NCBI): domain Eukaryota; kingdom Viridiplantae; phylum Streptophyta; class Magnoliopsida; order Lamiales; family Pedaliaceae; genus Sesamum; species Sesamum angolense. Next base: position 176,503 of record JACGWL010000603.1, read on the forward strand.
TGCCAAGCCCAACGTTGAAGCAAACAATTTTGAAATCAAAACCGTCCATCATTCAAATCATCCAATCAAGTGTGCAGTTCTCTAGTTTGCCTGATGACCCTAACAAACATGTCATTAATTTTCTTGAGATATGCGATTACTTTTAAGTTTAATGGTGTTAGTAATGATGCTACTAGACTTAGGATTTTTCCATTCTCATTATGTGATACTGCTAAAGACTGGCTTCAGTCTTTACTTGCTGGTAGTATTACTACTTTGGCTGATTTAACTCAAAAATTCCTTGCTAAATACTTTCGTTCTGCTAAAACTGCTAAGATGTTAAATGATATCACCTCCTTCGTGAATTTAGATAGGGAGTCATTGTATGATGCATGGGAACGTTTCAAGATTATGCTTAGAAAATGTCCTCATCATGAGCTACCCATTTGGCATCAAGTACAAACTTTTTACAATGGTGTCACTTTAGCTAATTAAGCTACCATTGATGTAGCTACAAGTGGCACTATTATGAAGAAATTGCCATCAGAAGCATTCAACATCATTGATGAGATAACCACCAATGTATAATTACACGGGCTAGAGAGAACTGACAAGAAAACGACTGGCGTTCAGAGAATTGATGCAATTTTGGCATTATCTGCTCAAATGGCTGCTTTCACGCACATAATGAACAACAGTCTAGATATGGTTGCTGCAATAGGGAATGGGTGCACCAATAAGACCTTGTGATGCATGTGGTCAAATGGTCATTTAAGTCAAAATTGTAAGGTAGGAAGTCAATTTTCAATCCATGAAGATACTAACTTTGTTTCTCATGATGGCAGGTCTAATTTTAATCCATACTCCAACACTTACAATCCGAGATGGCGTAGCCACTCTAACCTCTCATGGAGTAACAATCAACAACAAGGACCACCAAGATATCATCGACTACAACAACAAACCCCATAAGAGTAGAAAAGCAATCTTGAAGATATGTTGTCCGAATTCATCACTACAACAGACACCTAATTCCAAAATCAAGAAGCATAAATTCGAAATTTGGAAGTTCAAGTGGGACCATTGGTAAGCATAGTCTCTGGAAGAAAAGAGGGTCAACTTCCAAGTGACACTAAGAAGAACCCAAGGGAGCATGTCAATGCGATCACCGTTAAAAGTGGAAATAGTGTTGGAGATAAGTCACCGAAGGAGCAAGTGGGGGAAGCACAAGCTCAAAACGAGGGGGAACCTCAAGAGAAAATGAAAGGGAGTCCTCTTAAACTCAATCTAGATGCTATTCCTCCATATATCCCTAATCCCAAAAGAATTTTGAAAGCTAATTTGGATAACAATTTGAGAAATTTCTAGAAATATTAAAAAAGATCTATACTAACATCCCTCTAATTGATGCTCTTTCACAGATGCCGAGCTCTGCTAAGTTCTTGAAAGAGGTGCTTTCAAACAAAAGAAAATGGGAAGGAGGCGAGACAGTGAAGCTTAATGAGGAATGCTCTACAATTCTCCAAAACAAGCTACCACCAAAACTCAAGGATCCATGGAGTTTTTCTTTCCCTTACACTATAGGAAATAATGATTTTGATAAATCTTTATGTGACCTAGGTGTTAGTGTTAACTCGATGCCATATTCTATTTTTGAAAAACATGGAATACATGAGCTTACACCCATTATAATCACTTTGCAACTAGTGGATAGAAGCATTAAGTATCCTAGGGGATAGTGGAGGATGTGTTGGTTAAAGTGGGTAAATTTATCATTCCTGTTGATTTCATTGTACTAGATATGAAAGAAGATAGGAACATGCCATTAATCCTAGGAAGACTTTTCCTTGCTATGAGTAGAGCATTGATTGATGTGGAAAAGGTCAACTCACTCTTACAGTTAATGATGAACATGTAGTCTTCAATGTGTTTAAACCTATGAAATATCTGCGCAAGAATGAGCATGACATATTTGCAATTAATATCATTAATACTCTTGGAACTAATGATGCACATTTAGTCAAATGTAATGATCTCAAAGAAAATTACATTGAAAATTATAATGGGGATAATTTGCAGGATATAAAAGAAGCATGAGGAGGTTTCAAAGTTTTGTAGACACCGAACAAAAAGTGAAGTCAAAATTGCAAAGGCAAGTGATGACAAATGGATTCAGCCCAATAGGGTGAAGATGGATGAACCAAGTCGACGAGAATGTTGGATTTTACAAGGACCATACCAAGGCATGGAATGACTCTCACATGAGAAAGAAAAAAATTTAAGGATGGTGACAAGCGGCATCATAAAAACAAGGGTCCCATTAATGTAGATTGGCAAAGATTAAGACACTACATCGAGGGGTACCACCGCCCATTGAGCCCTCGCCTAAACTTTCTACTAATTGAGTGCCTGAACGTCGAGCTAATGACGTTAAATAAGCGCTACGTGGGAGACAACCCACGAATATTTTGGTTAAAAGGGTAACTTTTAAGTCGAGCGAACTTATGATAACTCATTGGTCACGGCATATATAGAAGACATTTACAGTCTCGCGAATCTCTGATAGCCTGTGCCTAAGGCTTACCAACAGCACGCTAGATCTGATACTTATTTTTTTATTTTTATCTTTATTTTTTTTTTTTTTTTTTCCCTCTTTTCTTACTTTTTCTATTTCTTTATTTCTTTCCCCTTATTTTTCATTTATAAAAAAATAAAAAATCTGAAAAGACCCAAATTGGGCATGCCATAATTTAGGGTTCTCACCTCCCTTTTGTCTTAACTTTTGCAGCCCCCATTGCCAAGAATGACATCTCAACAGCCACACCATTGCCAAGAATGACTTCCTCGCCGGCTGATTGGCCACTGCTGGAGTCGCGACCGTCGTCAACAATCTAGCCGTTGCTCCTCCTATTGACGGTAGACGATGGAAAAGGCTGGGCCATCTCGTTCACATCACCGTCTCAGCAACAAGGGACCTTAGTGGGAACGTTCCCCTTTGCTGTCGACATCATCAGAGCAGTATTCTACCCTTTCTTTCTCTCATTCCTGTCCTTGGGCTCTATGATATTGAGGACAATGTCATTCTTAAGTTGGGGGGGGGGGGGGAGTTTGTGCCTTCATGAAATTTTTGTCCACTTGATATGTTTTGCCTCAATAATTGTTGAGTGCACGATGAGTTTGTTCTGATGAATCCCATTTTGACTCTTGTTATCATGATAAATAAATGTGTTGTTAGGATTGCAAGAGACAATTGACATGAATAGAAAATAATTCAAACTTGCACACTTGTTCTGATTGTCTTATAATTATTTTGAATGACGAATACTTGTGAGTAACACACATGATCCAACTTTTGTGAACTCCTGGCCTATTACATTATTGCTCTCATATTTTATTTGATTGTGTGATGTCATCTGTAGTTTGATTTTCTAGAATTTGCTCGGTTATACATGATGAGACTGTATTGTTGGGTTTGCTGTTGTCAAAGTGATAAGGGCATTAGGATAAACCTAATTCTTGTTGTTAAGCCTGCATAAATATTCCACCCTTAGTAGCCCAATTGAGCCTGAGCCTAATTTCATTGTCATTATGACCACAATACAAACCTTGATGACCATTATTTTCACTAGACATTTGAACCTCATTTTACCGGATTAGAATGATAGCTTGTGGATTGCTTTCTCCATCAACATATGGTTCAATTGCACAATCTCTATTCCCTCTAGAATACAAAAAAAAAAAAAAAAAAAAAAATGAATTGTGGAGGTTGATGAAAAGAAAAGAGAAAGGAAGAGAAGAAAAATGAAAAATTGAGAAAACTCCAGTAAAAGAAAAAGTTGGAGAAAAATCAGTGATAAAAAAAAAAAAAAAGAAGGAGAAGGTGGAGAAGAGGAGAAAAAGACGGAGTGTGCAGTCAACAAAGCATACACTTGAACCAAGAGAATTCGTAGAGTGGCAAACTCTGCAAGCAACGTCATCTAATTGCTTTAACCCTAAAGAACCCTTCGTGTTTCTATATCTTTTCTTTCTCCCAACCTATACCTAAGGCCTCATTACAACCCATAAAAGACCCTTTGATTCCTACACCTAACTCACTATTAAGCAGTGGAGATGTGATATAAGAGCAAGCATATGATAAAATCTTGCCACGACATGACTTGAGAATTGTTCATCACCCTCAAACACTTTAAGTGCATCGAGTGAATCCTTAGTGAGGTGTTAACTTATTTCACTTTTTGATTCCAGAATAATTGTTGAGACAATTGACTCATTATGTGGTTTGTGCGAACTTATACTATGAGGTCTATTGTTGCTTGCACCTCAATTGTGAGTTCATTTTGAAATGTTGATGTGAGTTGAATTGGGATAGAATGAAATGAAGGGGATTTTCTTTTGAAGAGGAGTGATTGGATTGAATTGTTATATGCTTGAGGACAAGCATGACTTAAGTGTGGGGGAATTTGATTAGGGCTAATTATATGATGTATTTTGCTATTAAAACCCCTATAATATTGTGATATGATGCTTGTTCTGGGGTGCATTTGTGAGATTTTCGGAGCTTTTATGGAAGGAATGAAAATGGCAAGAAAAGAGCTCAAATGTGGAAAAGGAATGTTTCAGCAGCAGTGATGCTGAAATAACCCGTGATCTACGGGTTATCAGAAATCTACAAGATAGAGACTGGTTCCACTTTTACCTATGCCCACGGGCTATGAGACATGCAGTAGGCGGAAATTGAAAATCCTAAGTTAAAGTGCTGATGTGAAATATGATTTGGAGCTACTTTATTTCCTTGTAAAATATTTTGAGAAACTAAGAAGGAATAGAGCCAAAAAGGAAAGAAGAAAAGGGTTACTAGATGGAATATTCCTTGCCCCTCTTACTATAATTGAGAGACTATTATAAATCGAGGAGAATGGGCAAGAGGAAAGGGAACTTTTTGGCTGGAGATTCTCAACAACACATGAAAAAGAGACGAGGATGATTGGAAGAAGAAGATCCGGCACCGGAGTGACAGACCGATCACGCCCAACCTTCAACTCCATGAGTTCTTCTTTATTTTCTTCTTTTGTACTTATTTTAGAGCGGATGAACTAATTTTCCTTTATGCTAAGGCTTTTGTGAAGCCTAATATAGACAATGTTCTAAGTATTTTTACCAGATTAATCTACAACGTTGTTTTCATACATCTGTAATTTATCGTGCTTGTTCTTGTAATTTGAGGGCTTGATAATATCTTGAATTTACTTAATTATGTTGATGAACTGAAAGGGGTTGTGGCATAGTGGATAGGGTAAATTGTGGTGTGAATTGAATGACGTGCTAACACACACGTACATGATTCATCTGGTTGCATAGGTTATTCATAGATCTTAATGCATTATTGTAATGAGTCTTAGATTGGAGAAATCCACTATTTCCTTAATAATAGGTTCGGTATAGCTTGAGCACGTGTATCGAATTAAATTGAGAAGAACCTCAGTGCATGAAAATAAATGCTTGTTGGATTAATCTGCTAAATTTCATGTTCATTGGATCAATTAGGTGAATCAATTGCCTTGGCATCATTCTCATTATCAAATCTTCTCCAACACATTTGTTTGATCTATTCTAGTCAGTAGTTATTTTCAGTAGTTACAATCCACCATCAAATTTTTTATCATCCAAAGAATCACTGATTAGTCATAATTTTTGTACTTATTTCACTTAAGTCCTCATGGGATCGATATGTATTATACTATTTGATAGCTAGTGCACTTACTAGTAAACCATATATATTTTTGGCAATCACCTATCATCACTATGACATTTATGCTAATATTGACATATAATTTGGATAGTTGCCTAAAATGCTCAACTGCATGAGGAACATTATTCAAATTATCTATATAACACATGAATATATGCCATTTAACATTATTATATCTAATATAGTGTTTTCGCACTATAGCTATCATCAGCCTCACTATAGTTCACACCAATATAGTTTGTGAGGATAATTCTCATCCATAATATAGGTAAGAATTTGGATACATGCACTCATTATAACAAGATGGTGACCACCCTGCATTATGGGTTGTTCACATAGATATTATTGACTGTATAGGGTCAAAACTTTAATGAATAACTATAGAAGTTATTACTGCACTATAGGGTCACCAATATAATATATTGTATAGTAATTCATGCAATATCATATGTATAAATATTACAAAGCATTATTACATAGTCCCCATTTGGGAGATGTATACAAACACATTACAGATATGAAAACCATGTGAGTATTATGAACATATTGTATCAATGAAATGCACATGGGTGTGTTGTGCATATGTATATATGAGGAATGTTACAATTGTATAAGTTTTTTATAAGAAAAGTTCTAGGTGAGAATATACACATATTTCCGTAATATGGGCGACACAAGAGGGTCATATGCATACCATGTGGCCACATCGTACATTTAATATGTGCCATTGGGGGAATATGTATCCGATAAATAAGTTAAAAAAATACAAACCATATACGCACACATGATGGGTGTACTTGGAATATATCAATTATTTTGAATAGTTGACATGATCACAATGAAATCTAAATATTATGACACTTCATTGATGTGTGATCCATTTGTGGACCAACAACCGTTATGATTATTTTGTAGATCATTTGATCTAATGAGCTTGAATGGAGTGACTGATCCGTCCAAGACTTACACCAGTTAGGATCCACAAGAAGTAATTGTAGCTAGATCACAATATTGGATTGGCTGTTTGCCATTCGCCAATCTTTATCGAATAATATTTAATGGATGAATACAGTAAGAATTCATAAAGATTGGCAATGTGTCTCGTTGTGCTTACTACTAATATTGAATGGGGTTTGAATGTCACAACGAAATGCTCATAGACCGAAAAGGTTAAACCTCTGAAACCAACTCCTGAGGGTCTGTCTGAAACATTCCAAGTCAAGGACCTAGAGACGGGGCATCGAGGGGCCAATAGTACTGCAACAATTTTCGTCAGCAGGAGAGATAAGTCGTCCTTACAGTTTTAGTAGGTTAGTTGGTAAGTTAGTCGACCGACTGCACTGACTTGCAGGAATTATCATATGAAAGTCTCTTAAACCTCGGTCGGTATGACTTGGATTTTTTATTCTCATAGTACGTGATTAGTCCTCGGATTTGAGGAATCATAGCAGTCACGTGCATAAGAAGACTGTATCTTGGATATGGCTAGTAGTGCCTTTGTCATTAGGCATGGTCATCATAAGCCTTATTTAGTATGGTGGGAGTATGTAGCGATGACGGTAGATTCGAAGAGAGGATCTGTCTCCTGTCAGTATATGACAGCGACTCCTCCAATGCACTTTAAGATGGTTTAAACTCTAAAAGTTTTTGTCCAAAGCGATTGATCAATCGGGATAGGTTTCCTACATTGGATCAGTAGAGTAAATGCGCCTCGATTATAAAGTATAATTGCCTAGTCAAGGATGGGAACTAACGCCTAATTTTCAAACGGAGGAGATAAACATGCAAATATCTAAGGATAAAATTGGAAATGAAGCAACTAAAGTTCCTATCATTATGCTTGTATTTTGATTTACCAATTTCTATAATTTACAAACTAGTTGTCTCCAATGCCATGGAGTTGCAAGACTAACACTGGTGTGTATATGCGAGAAAACGAGTTGACTTTAATAAGTCGTAACAGTTAATCTGAGACAAAGCAAAAAACTTGCACGTGTAAGGGTAAAAATGGTAATAAAGCAATTAGACTTCTTGTCGTTATGCTTGTGTTTTGATACACCAGTTTGTACAAATTACAAATCAGTTAGCTCCAATGGCATCGAGTTGCAAGACTAACAATGGAGATGAAGCAAAAAGAGATACACGTTAATACACCAGCTTTTACATGCGAGAAAAATAACCAATAAGAAATCCATGTTAATAAATCAATATCTACATCCGAGAAAAATTAGCAATAACAGATAAAGGTGAACACCATCGGTGTGTATATGCATAAACGAGTTGAACTCCAATAAGTAGTAACAGTTAATCTGAAACGAAGCAAATAAACACGCACATGTATAAGCGTAAAATTAGAAATGAAGCAATTAGACTTCCTGACGTTATGCTTGTGTTTTTGATTAACCATTTTCTACAATTTACAAATCAATTTCGACAATACCATCAAATTGCAAGATTAACATTGAAAATAAAGCCATAAGAGATACACATTGATAATCCGATTTCTACATTTGAGAAAAACAAGCAATAATAAATCTACGTTAATAAACGGATATCTATATGCCAGAAAAACTAGCAATAACAGGTACATATGAACAACACCGTTGTGTATGTGCTAGAAAACTAATTGACTCCGATAAGTAGTAACATTAATCAGGAACGAAGCAGAAAGACTTGCACATATATAAGGGTAGAATTAGAAATTGTATAAGGGTAGAATTAGAAATGAAGAACTTATACTTCTCATCGTTGTGCTTTTGTTTTGATTCACCGATTTCTATAATTTACAAACAAGTTGGCTCCAATGTCATCACGTTGCAAAACTAATATAGGAAATGAAGTAATAAGAGATACACATTAATTAACTGATTTCTACATACAAAAAAAAAAAAAAAAACTAGCAATAACAAATCCACATTAATAAACCGGTTGCTATATGCGAGAAAAAGTCGGAATAAGAGATACATGTGAACACCTCCAGTGTGTGTATGCAAGAAAACGAGTTAATTCCAATAAGTTGTGACAATTAGTTCGAAACGAAGAAAATAAACATGCACATATGTAAGGTAAAATTGGAAATAAAATAATTAGACTTCTTGTCGTTATGCTTGTGTTTTGATTCACTAGTTTCTACAATTTACAAACTAGTTGGCTCCAATGCCATCGAGTTGCAAGACTAACACTGAAAATGAATCAATAAGAGATACACGTTAATAAATCGCTTTCTACATGCAAGAAAAACAAGCAATAAAAATCCATGTTAATAAATCGATATCTACATGCGAGAAAAATAAACAATAATAGATAAATGTGAATACCATCGGTGTGTATGTGTTAGAAAACCAGTTGAATCTTATAAGTTGTAACAGCTAATCCGAAAAGAAGCAAACAACTTGCACATGTATAATGGTAAAATTGGAAATGAAGCGATTAGACTTATGGTTGTTATGCTTTTATTTTGATTCACCGATTTCTATAATTTACAATCCAGTTGGCTCCAACGCATCAAGTTACAAACCTAACACTGGAAATGAAGCAATAAGAGATACACATTAATAAACCAATTTTCACATACGAGAAAAACAAGGAACACGACATCCACGTTAATAAATCGGTTGCTAGATGCGAAACTGCTAGCAATAAGAGAAACACGTGAACAACTCTGGTGTGTGTATACGAAAAAACAAGTTGACTCCAACAAGCTATGACAATTAATTCGAAATGGAGAAATTAAACATGCATATACGAGGATAAAATTCAAATTGAAGAAATTAGTCTTCTTGTCTTTATGCTTGTGTTTTGATTCACTGATTTTATAATTTACAAATCAGTTGGCTCCAATACCATGAAGTTGCAAGGCGAACACTGAAAATGAAGCCAAAAGAGATACATGTCAATAATCTAATTTCTAAATGAGAGAAAAACTAGCGATAACTAATCCATGTCAATAAACTGATATCTACATGCAATAAAAACTAGCAATAATAGATACACATGAACACCACCTGTGTGTATATAAGAGAAAAATAGTTGACTCCAATAAGTTGTAATAGTTAATCTAAAATGAAGCGAAAATATTTGCACATACATAAGGGTAAAATTGAAAATGAAGCAATTGGACTTCTTGTCGTTATGCTTGAGTTTTGATTCACTAGTTTCTACAATAACCAGTTGGGTCCAGTGCCATCAAATTGCAAGATCAACACTAGAAATGAGTAATAAGAGATACATGTTAATTAACCGATTTCTACGTGCAAGAAAAACATGCCATAAGAAATCCACGTTAATAAACCGATATCTACATGCAAGAAAAACTAGCAGTAACAAAAATATGTGAATACCACCAATGTGTATATGCGAGAAATTGAATTGACTCTAATAAGTTGTAACAATTAATAAACGAAGCAAATAAACTTGCACATGTTTAAGGATAAAATTGAAAATGAAGCTTTTAGACTTTTTGTCATTATGCTTGTGTTTTGATTCTCTGATTTCTATAATTTATAAACCAATTGTCTACAATGCCATGAAATTGCATGACTAACGCTAAAAATGAAGCTATAACAGATACACATTAATAATCCAATTTCTACGTGCGAGAAAAACAAACAATAAAAATCCACGTTAATGAATGAATATCTACATGCGAGAAAAATCTACATAACAGATACACGTGAACACCACCGGTGTGTATATGCGAGAAAATGAGTTGACTCCAATGGTTTGTAACAGTTAATCCAAGACGAAGCAAAAAAAACTTGCACATGTATAAGGGTAAAATTGGAGATGAACCTATTAGACTTCTTGTCTTATGCTTGTGTTTTGATTCATTGGTTTCTTCACTTTGAATACCAGCTGTCTCCAATGCAATCAAGTTGCAAGACTAACACTGGAAATGAAGCAATAAGAAACACACGTTAATAAACCAATTTTTACTTGTGAGAAAAATAAGCAATAAGAAATCCACGTGAATGAACATATGCAATGCGAGAAGAACTAGCAATAACAGACAGGCGTGAACACCATCAGTGTGTATATGCGAGAAAATGAGTTAACTCGAATAAGTTGTAATAGTTATTCCAATACGAAGCAAATAAACATGCACATATATAAGGGTAAAATTAGACTATTAGACTTCGTATCATTATACTTGCATTTTGATTCACCGGTATGTGTATGCGATGCGAGGACATGCTAGCAATCTGTTGCTACATGCGAGAAAAACTAACAGTAAGAGATGCACATGAACACTTTCGGTATGTGTATGCGAGAAAATGAATTGACTCCAATAACTTGTCATAACTAAAATGAAACTGAGCAAAATAAACATGCATATACATAATGGTAAAATTGGAAATGAAGGAATTAGACTTTTTCTTGTTGCTTGTGTTTTGATTCACTAATTTCTTTAATTTACAAACTAGTTGGCTCCATTGCCATCAAGATGCAAGACTAACACTGGAAATGAAGCAATAAGAGATACACATAATCAATTGATTTCTACATGCAAAATAAAAAAAAGCAAAAAAAAATCCACGTTAATAAACCGTTATCTACATGTGAGAAAAACTAGTAATAAGAGATACATATGAACACCTCTGATGTGTGTATATGAGAAACTGAGTTGACTCCAATAACATGTTTCAATTAATTCAAAATGGAGCAAATAAACATGCACATATACAAGGGTAAACTTGGAAATGAAGAAATTAGACTTCTTGTCGTTATGCTTGTGTTTTGATTTGCCGATTTTTACAACTCACAAACAGTTGGCTCTAATGCGATAAAGTTGCAAAACTAACACTGAAAAAGAAGCAAAAAGAGATACACATTAATAAACCGATATCTACATCCACGAAAAAATAGCATAACATATACACATAAACACCATCGGTGTGTATATTTGACAAAACTAGTTGACTCCAATAAGTTATAATAATTAATCCGAAACAAAGCAAAAAAACTTGTACATGTATAAGGGTAAAATTAGAAATGAAGCAATTAGACTTCTGGTCGCTATGCTTTTGTTTTGATTCATCGGTTTCTACAATTTGCAAATTAGTTGGCTCCAATGCCATCAAGTTGCAAGCTAACATTGAAAATGAAAAATTAAGAGACACACATTAATTTCTAAAGCATTTCCACATACGAGGATAACATTCAATAAGAAATCCACGTTAATAAATCGATATCTATATTTAAGAAAAACTAGCAATAAAAGATAGACGTGAACACCATCGGTGTGTTTATGTGAAAGAGTGAGTGGACTCCAATTAGTTGTAACAGTTATTCCGAAATGAAGCAAATAAACATGCATATTAATAAGGGTAAAATTGAAAATGAAGCAATTAGACTTCTTGTCATTATGCTTATGTTTTAATTCACCGTTTTCTATATGTTACAAATCAGTTGGCTCCAATGCCATCAAGTTACTAGACTAACACTGGAAATGAATCAATAAGAGATACACGTTAACAAACCGATTTCTATATGTGACGAAACTAGCATAATAAATCCATGTTAATAAACAGTTTCTACATGCGACAAAAACTATTAATAAAAAATCCATGTTAATAAACCGATTGCTACATGCGAGAAAAACTAGTAATAAGAGATACGCGAGAACACCTCCGGGGTGTGTATGCGAGAAAACGAGTTGACTCGATAACTTGTGACAATTAAATCGAAATGGAGCATATACATGCACATATATAAGGATAAAATTGGAAATGAGGCAATTAGAGTTCTTGTCGTTATATTTGTATTTTGATTCACGGGTTTCTACAATTTGCAAACCAGTTGGCTCCAATGCCAGTGAGTTGCAAGACTAATACTGAAAATGAAGCAATAAGAGATACATGTTACAAAATTGATTTCTACATACGAGAAAAAACAAGCAATAAGAAATCCACATTAATAAATCGATATCTACAAGCAAGAAAACTAGCAGTAACAAATATACGTGAATACCGCTGATGTGTATATGCGAGAAAATGAGTTGAGTCCTATAAGTTGTAACAGTAAATCCAAAACGAAGCAAATAAAATTGCACATGTCTAAGGGTAAAATTAAAAATAAAGTAATTTGACTTATTGTCGTTATACTTGTTTTTTGATTCACCGATTTCTATAGTTTACACACCAATTATCTCCAATACCATCTAGTTGCAAGACTAACACAGGAAATAAAGGCATAAGAGATATAGGTTATTACACCAGTTTCTACATGCGAGAAAAACAAGCAATAAGAAATCCACATTATTTAATCGATATCTACATACGAGAAAAAATCCAATAACATATACACGTGAATACTACCCGTGTGTATATGCGAGAAAATGAGTTGACTTTAATAAGTTATAAGAGTTAATCCAAGACGAAACAAAAAAACTTGCACATGTATAAGGGTAAAATTGGTAATGAAGCAATTAGACTTGTTGTTGTATGCTTGTGTTTTGATTCACGGGTACCTACAATTTCCAAACCTGCTGGCTCTAAATGCCATCGAGTTGCAAGACCAACACTGAAAATAAATGAATAAGAGATACACGTTAATAAACCGATTTCCACAAGCGAGAAAAAAAAGCAATATGAAATCCACGTTGATAATTCGATATCTACATGTGAGAAAACTAGCAATGACAGATACACATGAATACCATATGTGTGTATATGCGAGAAAACTAGTTAACTCTAATAAGTTGTAACAATTAACTTGGAACGAAGCAAAAACAATTGCACATGTATACAGATAAAATTGGAAAGGAAGCAATTAGACTTCTTGTCGTTATGCTTTTGTTTTGATTCACCGATTTCTATTATTTAAAACCAGTTGTCTCCAATGCCATCAAGTTGCAAGACTAACACTGGAAATGAAGCCATAAGACATACATGTTAAAAAATCAGCTTTTACATGTGAGAAAAACAAGCAACAAGAAATCCACGTTAATAAACCGATATATAATGCGAGAAAAACTAGCAATAACAAATAGACGTCCATTGGCGTGTGTATGCGAGAAAATGAGTTAACACCAATAAGTTGTAATAGTTGATCCAAAATGAAGCAAATAAACATGCACATATATAAAGGTAAAATTGGAAATGAAGCAATTAGACGTCTGTTGTTTATACTTATGTTTTGATTTATCAGTTTCTACAATTTACAAACTAGTTGGCTCCAATGCCATCAAGTTACTAGACTAACACTGGAAATAAAATAATAAGAGATATACATTAATAAATCGATTTCTACTTGCGAGAAAAACTAGCAATAAGAAATCAACATTAATAAACCAATTTGGTACATGTGAAAAAAAACTAGTAATAAGAGATACACATGAACACTTGTGATAATTAATTTGAACTGGTGCAAATAAACACACACATATTTAAGGGTAAAATTGAAAATGATGAAATTAGACTTTTTGACTAGATGCCCGTGTTTGGATTCACCGATTTCTATAATTTGCAAACTAGTTTGCTCCAATGCCATCAAGTTGCAAGACTAACACTGAAGATGAAGCTATAAGAGTAACACGGTAACAAACCGATTTCGACATTCAGAAAAAACAAGCAAAAAAACACGTTAATAAACTGATATCTACATGCAAGAAAAACGAGTTCACTCCTATAACTTGTGACAATAAGAGATACTCATGAATACCTCGATATGTGTATGTGAGAAAAAGAGTTGACTCCAATAACATGTGACAATTAATTCAAAACGGAGAAAATAAACATGCACATATATAAGGGTAAAATTGAAAATGAAGAAATTAGCTTTTTTCGTTATCCTTGTATTTTAATTTATCAATTTCTAAAATTTACAAACCAATTGACTCCAATGAGATCAAGTTGCAAAACTAAAACTGAAAATGACGCAATAAGAGATACACGTTAATAAACCGGTTTCTACATGCGAGAAAAATAAGCAATAAGAAATTCACGTTGATAAACCTATATCTAAATGCGTGAAAAACTAGCAATAAATGATAGATGCGAACACCACTGGTGTGTATATGCGAGAAAACGAGTTGACTTCAATAAGTCCTAACAGTCTTTCCAAAATGAAACAAATAAACATGCATATTAATAAGGGAAAAATTGGAAATGAGCAATTAGACTTCTTATCGTTATGCTTGTCTTTTGATTCACCGGTTTCTACATTTACAAACCAATTGTCTCCAAAGCCATCAAGTTGCAAGACTAACACTGAAAATGAAGCCGTAAGAGATACACGTTAATAAACTAGTTTTAACATGTGAGAAAAAACAAAGAATAAGAAATAAACATTAATAAACAGATATCTACATGTGAGAAAAAATTAAAATAAGAGATACACGTGAATACCACCTGTGTGTACATGAGAGAAAAGTAGTTGACTCCAATAAGTTGTAAGAGTTAATCCAAGACGAAGCAAAAAACTTGCACATGTATAAGGGTAATATTTGTAATGAAGCAATTAGACTTCTTGTTATATGCTTGTGTTTTGATTCACCGGTTTCTACTATTTACAAGCTTGTTGGCTCCAACGCCATCAAGTCTCAAGACTAGAACTGGAAACGAAGTAATAAGAGATACACGTTAATAAATCAATTTCTACATGCGAGAAAAACAAGCAATACAAAATTCACGTTAATAAACCGATATCTACTTACGAGAAAAACTAGCAATGACAGATACACATGGATACCATCGGTGTGTATATGCGAGAAAATTGGAACGAAGCAAACAAACTTGCACATGTATAAGGATAAAATTGGAAATAAAGCAATCAGAGTTCGTGTCGTTATGC
This sequence comes from Sesamum angolense, assembly GCA_034509725.1. NCBI lineage: Eukaryota > Viridiplantae > Streptophyta > Magnoliopsida > Lamiales > Pedaliaceae > Sesamum > Sesamum angolense. Next base: position 192,023 of record JACGWL010000603.1, read on the forward strand.
TTGTGTTTTTATTGACTGGTTTCTACAATTTATAAATCGGTTGGCTCCAATGCCATCAAGTTACTAGACTAACACTGGAAATGAAATAATAAGAGATACACATTAAATAAATTGGTTTCTACTTGCAAGAAAAACAAGCAATAAGAAATCCAAGTTAATAAACCAGTTTGGTACATGTGAAAAAACTAGTAATAAGAGATACACATGAACACTTGAGATAATTAATTCGAATCTGTGCAAATAAACACACACATATATAAGGAAAAATTGAAAATGATGAAATTAGACTTTTTGGCTTGATGCCTGTGTTTAGATTCACTGGTTTTCTATAATTTACAAACTAGTTGGCTCTAATGTCATCAAGTTGCAAGACTAACATTGAAAATAAAGCTATAAGAGTAACACGGTAACAAACCGATTTCGACATTCAGAAAAAACAAGCAAAAAGGTACGTTAATAAATTGATATCTACATGCGAGAAAAACGAGTTGGCTCCAATAACTTATGACAATAAGAGATATTCATGAATACCTCCGATGTGTGTATGTGAGAAAACGAGTTGACTCCAATAAAATGTGACAATTAATTCAAAAATGGAGAAAATAAACATACACATATATAAGGGTAAAATTGAAAATGAAGAAATTAGCTTTTTGTCATTTTCCTTGTATTTTAATATACCGATTTCTACAATTTACAAACCAATTGGCTCCAATGAGATCAAGTTGCAAAACTAACACTAAAAATAACGCAATAAGAGATACACGTTAATAAATCGATTTCTACATACGAGAAAAACAGTAATAAGAAATTCACGTTGATAAACCTATATCTGAATGCGCGAAATACTAGCAATAAATGATAGACGTGAACACCACCGGTGTGTATATGTTAGGAAACAAGTTGACTCCAATAAGTTGTAACAGTCTTTCCAAAATGAAATAAATAAACATGCATATTAATAAGGAAAAAATTGAAAATGAGCAATTAAACTTCTTGTCGTTATGCTTGTATTTTGATTCATCGGTTTCTACAATTTACAATCCAGTTTTCTCCAAAGCCATCAAGTTGCAAGACTAACACTGAAAATGAAGCCGTAAAAAATACATGTTAATAAACTGGTTTCAACATTTGAGAAAAAACGAACAATAAGAAATCCACGTTAATAAATCGATATCTACATGTCAGAAAAAATTGCAATAAGAGATACACTTGAATACCGCCTGTGTGTATATGAGAAAAAAGTAGTTGACTCCAATAAGTTGTAGGAGTTAATCCAAGACGAAGCAAAAAAACTTGCACATCTATTAGGGTAAAATTTGTAATGAAGCAATTATACTTCTTGTCATATGCTTGTGTTTGATTCACTAATTTCTACTATTTACAAGCCTGTTGGCTCCAATGCCATCAAGTCGCACTAACACTGGAAATGAAGCAATAAGAAATACACGTTAATAAACTAGTTTCTACATGCGAGAAAACAAGCAATACATGGATACCATCGGTGTGTATATGCGAGAAAATTGGAATGAAGCAAACAAACTTGCCATGTATACGATAAAATTGAAAATGAAGCAATTAGAGTTCGTGTCGTTATGCTTGTGTTTTGATTCACCAGTTTCTACAATTTATAAACCAGTTGGCTCCAATGCCATCAAGTTACTAGAGTAACACTGAAAATGAAGCAGTAACACATACACATTAATAAACTGGTTTCTACTTGCGAGAAAAACTAGCAATAAGAAATCAATGTTAATAAACCTATTGTTATATGCAAGAAAAACTAGTAATAAGAGATACACATGAACACTTCCAGTGTGTGTATGTGAGAAAACGAGTTGACTCCAATAATTTATGGTAATTAATTCAAAATGGAGCAAATAAACTGCTCATATATAAGCGTAAAATTCAAAATGAAGAAATTAGACTTTTTGTCTTGATGCTTGTCTTTAGATTCACCGGTTTCTATAATTTATAAACTAGTTGGCTCCAATACCATCAAGTGATACGAATAAAACTAAAAATGAAGCAATAAGAGAAACACATTAATAAACCGATTTTTGCATTCGAAACAAACAAGCAATAAGACATGTTATTAAGCCAATATCTACATGCGAGAAAAACTAGCAATAAGAGATACACATAAAATTCTCCGATGTGTGTATGTGAGAAAACGAGTTGACTCCACTAACATGTGATAATTAATTCAAAATGGAGCAAATAAACATGCACATATATAAGGATAAAACTAAAAATAAAGAAATTAGATTTTTTTCTCGTTATGCTTGTGCTTTTTATTTATCAATTTATAATTTACAAACTAGTTGGCTCCAATGAGATCACATTGCAAGAGTAACACTGAAAATGATGCAATAAGAGATACATGTTAATAAACCAGTTTCTACATACGAGAAAAATAAGGAATAAGAAATCCATGTTAATAAACCGATATCTACAAGCGCGAAAAACTAGCAATAATAGATACACATAAACACACTGGTGTGTATATTCGACAAAATTAGTTGACTCCAATAAGTTGTAACAATTAATCCAAAAAAAGAAAAAAACCTTGCACATGTTTAAGGGTAAAATTGAAAATGAAGCAATTAAACTTCTTGTCATTATAATTGTGTTTTGATTCACTGGTTTCTACAATTTGGAAACCAGTTGTATACAATGCCATCAAGTTGCATGACTAATAATAAAAGTGAAGCTATAAGAGATACACGTTAATAGTCTGATTTCTACATGCGAGAAAAACAAGCAACAAGAAATCCACGTTAACAAATGAATAGCTAGATGCGAGAAAAACTAGCAATAACAGATATACATGAACACCACCGGTTTGTATGTGCTAGAAAATCAGTTGACTCCAATAAGTTATAAAAATTAATCAGAAATGAATCAAAAAAAACTTGCACATGTATAAGGTTAAAATTGGAAATGAAGCAATTAGACTTCTAGTCGTTATGCGTTTGTTTCGATCCACCGGTTATACAATTTACTAATCACTTGGCTCCAATGCCATCAAGTTGCAAAACTAACACTGGAAATGAAGAAATAAGAGACAAACATTAATAAATCGATGTCAACATACGAGAATAACAAGCAATAAGAAATCCATGTTAAGAAATCGATATCAACATTCGAGAAGAAACTTGCAATAAAAGATAGATGTGAACACCACCAGAGTGTATATGTAAGAAAAGAAGTTGACTCCAATAAGTTGTAACAATTATTCTGAAATGAAGCAAATAAACATGCATATTAATAAGGGTAAAATTGGGAATGGAGCAATTAGATTTCTTGTGGTTATGCTTGTGTTTTGATTCATCGATTTTTTACAAATTATAAACCAATAGTCTACAATGCCATCAAGTTGCAAGACTAACACTGAAAATGAAGCCATAAGAGGTACACATTAATAATCCGATTTCTACATGCGAGGAAAACGAGCAATAAAAATCCACGTTAATAAACCGATATCTACAAGCAAGAAAAACTAGGAATAACAAATATACGTGAATACCACCGGTGTGTATATGCAAAAAAATGAGTTGACTCCAAAAGTTGTAACAGTTAATCCGAAACGAGGCAAATAAACTTGCACATGTATCATGGTAAAATTGGAAATGAAGTAATTAGAGTTGTTGTCGTTATACTTGTATTTTGATTCACCGGTTTCTACAATTCACACACCAAGTGTCTCTAATGCTATCAAGTTGAATGACTCACACAGGAAATGAAGCTATAAGAGATACATGTTATTAAACCGATTTCTACATGCGAGAAAAACAAGCAATAAAAAATCCACGTTAATTAACAGATATTTACATGCAAGAAAAAAATTGCAATAACAGATACACGTAAATGCAACCGGTGTGTTTATGCGAGAAAATGAGTTGACTTCAATAAGTTATAAGAGTTAATCCAAGGAGAAGCAAAAAAACTTGCACATGTATAAGGGTAAAATTAGTGATGAAGCAATTAGACTTCTTGTTGTATGCTTGTATTTTGATTCATCGATTTCTACAATTTACAAACCAATTGGCTCCAATGCCATCAAAATGCAAGACTAACACAAAAATGGAAGCAATAAGAGATACACGTTAATAAACCGATTCCTACATTGGAGAAAAACAAGCAATACAAAATCTACGTTAATGATCCGATTTCTAATGCGAGAAGAACTAGCAATAATAGATAGACGTAACACCATGAGTGTGTATATGCAAGAAATCGAGTTAACTAGAATAAATTGTAATAGTTATTCCAAAACGAAGTAAATAAACACTGAAAATAGAGCAATAAGAGATACACGTTAATAAACCGATTTCTACATTCGAAAAAAACAAGCGATAAGACACGTAATAAACGGTATCTACATGTGAGAAAAACTAGCAATAAGAGATACACATGAACACCTCCGATGTGTGTATGTGAGAAAGCGAGTTGACTCCAATAACATGTGACAATTAATTCAAAATGGAGCACATAAACATGCACATATATAAGGGTAAAATTGGAAATAAAGAAATTAGACTTTTTATCATTATGCTTGTGTTTTAATTTATCGATTTCTATAATTTACAAATCAGTTGGCTCCCATGAGATCAAGTTGCAAGACTAACACTGAAAATGATGCAATAAGAGAAACACATTAATAAATCGATTTCTACATGCGAGAAAAATAAGCAATAAAAAATCTAAGTTAATAAACCGATAACTACATGCGCGAAAAACTAGCAATAACAGATACACATGAAGACCACCGGCGTGTATATTCGACAAAACCAGTTGACTCCAATAAGTTGTAACAGTTAATCCCAAACGAGGGAAAAAAACTTGCACATGTGTTTTGATTCACTAGTTTCTACAATTTACATACCAGTTGGCTCCAATGCCATCATGTATTTATGTAGAAATTGATCCTAGTTGCCTTCGTGAGATGTTTGTAAAGCATGTGTGGAGCGCATTGACAGAGGAGGGCCTTCTATTTCAGGTCTTATGCTCAACTAAGCTAGATGTCACTAACCTGTAGGATTGAGAAGGTAGTTTTGTTGTCATCCTGTGCAACCTCGAGAAGATATTTCCTCTAACTTTCTACTACTCAATAGAATATCTCATTATCCACCTGCCACACGAGGCTCGCATGGGAGGGTGCGTGCAATACAAGTGGATGTACTAATTTGAGTTATAACTATTATTAAATAAAGGGAAAATAATATATTTAGCCATATAAGTTAAGCTCGTTTAACTTTTGGTCCCATTCATTATGATATTAGCACTTTTAGTCTCTTAACTTATAAAAATTAGCATTTTTGGTCCTCATTCACTTTTTTATCTTCAAGTTAACGGTGTAGCGCACATGCCTAGTATGTGACTGTTAATTATTTTTGGATGGAGAGAAAATAGGTTTGTTTTCTAGCTTATGACCATTTTTGATGAAAAATATAACTATATTTGAGGGAAAAAAATAAATATTGAAGGAAATTAGGGAAAAAACATAGTTATTTCTCTCATTTCACAAAAATTGAATCCTATTCTTCCCATTTTTCTATAAGTTGAAGCCAGTTAGAAGTAATACAAAGAATCATGTCTTCCACAAATGAATCAAGTAGGTCAAATGAAGCACTCATATGCTACTATTGAAAAAATGCCAATTTTTCCTCCAACCAAATATACTTATCGGCAACGTGCTAGGAATATGACCTACATCGTTAAATTATAAATGAAAAAGTGCATCAGGACCAAAAGTGCTAATTGTTGTAAGTTATGTGATTAAAAGTGCTAATCCCATAATGGATGAGACCAAAAGTGGCATAGGTCTAACTTATGGGACTAAAAATGCTATTTTCCCTTAAAATAAGATATATATATATTTTGTTTTGTTTGATGCTTATAACGTCAATCACACTGACGAGGCAATAAAACTTTTTGAACAGGTTCTTTCGTGATTTGAAAAAGAATGTTAAGAGCAAAGCACATGTCGAGGTGTCCATTATCGAACAAATCGGGCTACTCAGTTTCCATTTAATTTAGTTGCATTTTCTTTTCCAGTAAAGCTTCATTGTTGGATGCAGAACAGTCCCCCTGTCGCTGTTTCTCTAGATGTGGAAGACAAAAATATTAGAAGAAGATGTCTAAAAAGTAGGTAAGAGAAATAAAAGACCTTTAGCCAAATTTGAGGGTACAATGTTCATTTACATTTTGGTGCCAAATTGGGATTATTCTTATACCATCTCTAAAGGTGGTATGAGTTATTCAAGTTCAACAGTGATTTGTGTAGGGCCTTGTATTAACATATACTATTTTTCTTATACATCAAAATAAATGGGGCCTTAAAGTATTACAAGATGGTGTGCGGCGACCTATGGTATGATAATGATATAGTGTATATAGTTGTACACCATATGAGTTACATTATCGCAATTGGGTGTTATATGACCCTTATACCCAACATGGCCATAGATGATATATACTACATGGGCTTATAATATTATACTATATGGGCGGTATGCGGTGTATTGCTAGTACCATATATGTTCACTGGATATGTGCACATATGATATGAGCCTATATCACTATATATTCGTATATCAATATGAATCACCATCTGCCCCATGTGACATAATACGTTGTACATATGGGTACTCGACAATGCAGTACCTGTACCATATGTGTGGAATATGTGGTACACCAATAATGTGATCCACAACTCATATAATATATTCAAATTTAGTGATTTAAAATTTACTTCAACTATGTAAATTGTAATGAGTTTATAATATATATATTCGGGGGTTTTTTTTTAGAGTCAATTCCCAAAAATAAAATTTAAATTTTTTAACATGAATTAATGTTATTCTTTCGTAAACACCCTCTTTCACGTATTACAATAATCATGTAATAAAATTAATGTTCGACCGCTAATGTGATTTATTGTTAATTTTTAACTATATTCGAACTTTTAGATATGTATATTCTGTCAAATCGTATTACATAGTTTCGTTATCCCAATTAAATGTTATTTAGCCATTAATTTAAGTCTGATTTAGGAATGTAGAGTAAGTGAGCTTTCTAATCTTTTAGCTATTTTCTTTTAGCTTGAGCTCCTTCACGAGTCGAATTCGAATTAGATTATAAGTGTTTAGAAGTTCATGAAACAAGTCGAGTACTTTTTTTTATTTTTAATATATTTATAACTTTTATTATACAATATATTTATTCATAACACAGTGGTATTTGTAGCTATAATAATATTGTTATTATTCTTAAAAATAATAATTAAAATAAGCCTAATCACAATTCAAGATAATATTTTTAGTTTAATAATTTTGTGGTACTATGCCGTAAACATGATTATATATGCTTTTATTTTTATGACAATATTATACATGACGAGGGTGGTGGATCACCCCAGGTCCTCGAGGTCCTCATAGCAAATAAATCTGAAATTAAAGCAACATGTCAGAGGTGCTGGGGTGCACCCAGAAGAAACACTTAGGAGACGATCGATTGATTGGAGGTCGGACCTAAATAATTGTTTGTATCTTATATACTGCTGACATGGGGCGTGCATAGGAGGATGGTGTCATGTGTCCTTGATCCTAGGCTTCCCAGGATTCAGGTACAGGCCGAGTAGCATCAAGTCGGATTGATCTGCTGGTTGGAATTTCGGGGTGTAAGTTATTTTCGGATTGCATGAGTTCTCACTGGGTTATATATGTAAAGGGTTAAATTCAAGTTGATCCGTTATAATATGAAGGTGGCATCGAAAACCTCCCTAACTATTGAAATTGTCAAATGCCCCCTTAATCTTGAAACTTTTAACCTAAATAGATACAAATATCCTTATGAAGTTAATATAAAGTAAAATGCATTTTATCCTATATTATAATTTATTACCACATTGGCCCCTCTCAGTTCTAAATATTATATGTTAATAATATTAACACATAAATAATTAAATTATATGTTATTTATATTATTAATATGGTATCATACTAATTAGTTAAAATAATATATTATTCATATTAAAAAATAAACATGAAAACATATTTTTCAATAAAAAATTCTTAAATAAAGAAACCCAAAAAAAAAAAGGTCCTAAGCATTTATTTTTCAATATTTTCCTCCAAAAAAGGCTTCATATTTAAAATATTTTCTTTTATTTATATTTATCTAACATAAGTAATATTTTTATTTTTATATTCATTTAAACTTACAATATAAAGTAAATTGCTCCACATTATTTAGTAAGTCTTCGCATGGAATAAAATTTAGGCACATTTATTTCTAACATAAATGAAATATCTTTTCACATTTATTTCTAACATAAATACTATTTTTTATTGGTACAATATTATACCGATATTTTATATATTTATTTTGAATTCATATAGTAAAAAATATATATTTTTTTTTGAGAAATCTTGTATTCAAACTTATGCGCCCGATAATGTGTTGGACGTATGTCGTAGTTGTTAAAAAAAATAAAAAAATAACTTATATGTAACTGAGCCAAAATTATAATTATTTCTCTCACAACAACATCAGGTTGGAGAAGAGGATTCTTTGTGAAAAATAACTACTCAAGTGGAGCTGAAAAGTTCGGATACGAGGAAGATTATATTTAAAGAGCTGTACCAACGCGCATTCTCATATAGGCTAAATTATATTTTACCCTTCGTATTTTTTTGAAATAATTAAAAATTTTAGGTGTTTAAAAATTAGGTTATAAAATCCTCCTATTTTTAAATTCAGTGTGAAACCTCATTTCATTAGAAACTAACAGAAAATAAAGTGCAAGTGCCTATAGAGCGTCTGAGTTTGCTTGTTTCCATGTTTTGATCTTGTTTTGCTCTTAATTAATTAAAATACCCATATATTGTGTTTAAAGTTACCGTGGTCAAATTAATTTGTTTTAACCTTATTTTAAGTGATTTTTTTGGCAATTTAATTTCTAACTAGAAATATAAACAAATATGTTCTTAAATAGAAGTATATTAAGTATCAAAAAACCAAAAAAAGTATAAAAGTTATAATAAAAAATACAATTTAAAGATTAATATACTAAAATTCATTTTCCAAATTTAAATATTATATAATATAACATATATTAACATTTGACAAAAATTTAGTTTAGAATGGGAATTCTGAACTTTTCAATTAGAATAAATGCGTGTAAAATAATTGTCTGTGACAACATCAATCTGTTTAAATAGTGCAAACGCTTTTGTAAATCAACCAGTTTAGTTAAATAGGCATGCTCTCATTCACTGGCAACATAACAGGCATCATACTTATTTGTGACTATTATTATAACCTATAATTTGGACCTCAATCTTTAATCCTAATTGAAAGGGTCAGATATCAGTTTTCAGTTTATTATAGGGGTGGTATCAAGCCGGCTTGCGAAGCTGATTTTTTTAGCTCGACTCGAGCTCGACTTTTTCGTGCTCGAGCTCAATGCCCTTTGCCGGCTAGCGAGCTTTTTCTATTTTCTTCAAATATTTATATATATATTTTTATTTTAAATTTTTTATATGTTTAATTCTATATTCAATACTTTATCAATTGTATTCAAAATTGACTATATATTTATTAATCAATATCATATATTTTATTTTAGATAATAATAAACTATGAACTTTTATTTATACATTTAATCTTTATACAAACACAAGCTTAATCAGTAATTTAGTAAATTTTAATATTTTTTTAACATAATTATTTTAATATGGAAAATATAAATTTTTATGTTATATTTTAATAGCTATTTGTAATCTCTTATACTTTTTAAAATTGACAAGTTCTAACAATTTACCTAAAGATCACAATAATAGTAATTGTATTGATTATGGTTGAACAATTTTAATTATTTTTTTATATTTTATTATATATATATATATATATGTAATGAGATCAACAAGTTTAATCAATAATTTAGTAAGTTTTAATATTTTTTTTAAATAATTATTTAATATGACACATAATTTTATGTTATATTTTAATATCTCATGTAATCTCTTATACTTGTTTAAATTGACAAGTCCTAACAATTCACTTATAATTTTTATATATTTATATGTAGATACATGGTATGCCATCTATTTTTATTACTTATAAATTTATGTCAAAATTTGGTAATTCCATGAATTTATCTAAAGATCATAATAGTAGTAATAATGATGATAGTTGAACAATTTTAATTATTTTTATTGTTATTTTATGATCTTACTATTATAAAGAGAAGAGGACTTATAGACACAAAATGGTGGTTATCATACCACTTACACCAAAAATTATATTTTACTCAATCAAGTTCATTTAGAAAATTAATTCCATGCAATTACATGGACTCATAATTAAATTTAATCCCATTTTTTAAGCTTATTGTTATACAATCATCATTATCAATATAATATATATTATATAAGTGTCGATTTTTAATTTAATTTTAGTAAAATATGCATTAATAATTAATGCATTATAAAGAATTATCAAATAAGTTTGTGTGCGAGTTTGTAAGAAAATGACAAATTTTGAATGTTAATAAATGATTATGAGCTTCAATAAAATAAAAGCATTATTAAAATTATGCATGCAAGTAATGCATGCCACCATAGCTAGTATCTATACATTATTATTAAGGGAGAGCACCTGTAAGTTACAAGAAGGGTAAAGAACAATTCGCCTCCTTGAACTATCCCTGATGTAACAATTACCACCCCCCCCCTCCCCGCAAAAATAAAATAATAACAAATATAACATTTACCCCCAGGGTTGGACAAACATGCCCCTCGTGCTTTGAATAATTATATTATTTTTAATATATTTTATATATTTTAATTTTTAACATATTAAATCATCATCAAATTATTTTTTAATTATTTTTTTTACTAAGTAAAGAATTTAAATTATAAGTGGATCATAAATTAATATATGGTAGCTACAAAACAAATAAAATTAACCGATATTTTTATATATGCATTTTAAAAGAAATTGATATATATATATATATATATTATATATATATGCTTAATAAATAGTTTAATATTTTTAGAAAAAATAAGTAAATATTTTAAATATTTTATCATATTTTTTTGAAAAAATATATTCAAAAATAATTAATTACTCATTTTTATCTAAAAAAAATAAATAGTTAATAACTTAATTTTATCATCAAATTAATAAAAAAAATTATGAAATTATTTTGTTTAGTTTTTTGTACTCATTCATTACTTAACTTTGAGTCTGTAAAATATAATAACATTCAAACTATTTAATTGACTAATTTTTTATTACTCATTATAATTAAAAGATATTTTTTTCAATTAAGAAAATTTTAATGTAAAATGTGATAAAATCTCCAAAAATGGCATTATTATAGTGGATTTGTAATTAATTATTTTCTTGTGTGCACATTAGTTTGCATTGACGTATTATTACACACAAGCATTGAAGTTCTAATGTATAGTAATTTTTTTTTTTGTGCATATGATGGTTGATTTTCTGACTGAACAATCTCATTTTTTCGTTTTAGATAAAAATGATGAATTTTTTATTAATTGAAATAAATCAGTTACAATCTCATGTGCGTCATAAATATTGCACATCACTTGCTTTTGCTAACGAAAACATATAACAACTATGAAATTTCCATGTGAATGGCTACTTTTGAAGTACTATATATATAGATAGATGGAAATTGAGGACGGAGAGTCGATAGATGCCATGATGCAGCAGGACGGAGGTGGCAATCTACTCGTATTGACTTGATCAAGCACGAAGAAAATTGGTGCAACGACCTACCAAATAGACCATCTAGACATTTACGGTGTTCGTTTGCTTTGTCTAGTTTCATAATATTGATGTCGTCGTTTCTTTTTATTCACGGGATATGACCAATTTGATTGGTAAATTTTACGTGCATGTTATGTGTATGATAACTGCAAATTGGGGACATTTTCCAAATACAAATGGCAGAAAAAGTTTTCCAAGCAAAGAATATGTAGGAGGGCACTTTCTATATAGATATCATCATCGTATGTAGTTCTCGCGAGCATATGAAAAGATATTTGATGTGAGATGATAAAAAAAAAATTGTTAAAAAAAATAATTATAATAAATATGGAGAAGTAAGGAGAAAGAGAAATGTGGGGTAGTGGGTGGTTATAAAGAAAAAAAAGTATAAAATTATTAAAAATATTGAAATTACTAATCTGACCAAATAATTTTAAAGAAAAAAATAAAATAAAGAATAAATGGGGTAATCTAAAATTAGTATGCTAAAAGGGTTCTTTTTATAATAGTATAGATGTGTGTGTGAGAGAGAGATTGAGAAAATTTTAAATGGTTGTTTATTAATAAAAAAAATATCATTAGTTGGTCATAATACAAAAATTTGGGGAGAGATTATAAGTTCTGAAGATATTATTTGTAATTCAATACTATATGCCTTAATGAATTAATTAGCCTTAATCTTGACTAAATTTTATTATTACAATTGTAACAAAAATAAAATCTTAAGAATGATTCTAGAGATTGAACTTTTACATAAACTAGGAAGTATCATGTGCAATGCACGTGCAAAAATATTTTTTTTAGATTTCAATATTGAATTTATAGTTAACTAAAGACATTAAATTCATAATTTTATTTATATTTCTATTATTGAATCGTTTAATATTATAATTTTTTTTTTTTCTAAAACATTGATTAATAAGTATTTAATTGAATGAGGAACATCATTTAATGGTGTGATAAAGAAAATAATATTTGCTATATTCCTATAATATATAACAGGATATAAGTGTAAAATAGATAAGTGGAAAGGGAAAGAAATCGGTCAGCGTGAATAAAAGGCACTTAAATAAAGTAAGTCATTTATAATTTTCTCCTCATCATATTGTCTTATCAAATGGACATATAGTGCTTCCACGAAGTGGAAGCAAAAGGAACACCCACTAATATATCACAAGTATCCTCCTCTCAGCTCCGCATGTCGCCATCCATGCACTATACATAGTGTAATAGCACATTGCCACCCGTCATGTAATGACATTACTCTATCTTTTTATTGCATTTCGTATATCAATATTTTAATAATGTAAGCTTAATAAATGATGCATGTTACTATACAACACACAATCTATCATCATATTCGAGTTTTTACATAATTGAGTGAAATTTTATATATAAAAAGGACCTCTAAAAATAGTGTAAATTATAATTTTGTTGGATAAATTATATAAATTATCTCCCTCTATTAATATTTAAAATATTCACATATTCTCCATAAAATTATAAGAAAGATATTAATCAATTTTAGCAATCAGTATGATCACCAAATAAAGGAGGTATTTGCTTCCCCTTCTGAGAAATACCAATAAATTAAAATAATATTTTAATATTTTTATAAAAAGAACTTGTTAATTATATTT